>JALPQI010016674.1:0-31251 GCA_025490895.1 Thaumatotibia leucotreta
AGCACCCTGTAGAAAAGAGAAATGCCCTGACAAAATTCCTAATATTGCCCTAAATTCATGACATTTCTTGTTTGAAAATTGGGATAGTCGAAGATTCGCACAGGTTTTATGTTGCAAACAAACAAATAGTTTGAGCTCTCCTTACCTGCTTAAAATAAATCCTGTTTTTATTTGTATTTTTTTTATGTGTTGTTTTGTTGAATGACCGTTTAGGCCTTAAATATAAAAGTTATTCACGAAAAATAGGCACATTGGATGTTGAGTTGCGGAAAAATCCCAGTCAAACTAACTAAGAGAAGATTTTTTTATTTTTTGAGAATTATTCTCGTTATTTGTTTCAAGTCTTAGACGGTTGTCGATATTAAACTGAATTTACATTTTGCTTTGCAAGTTCTTAGACGCAAACTATAGGTAAGAGAGAGTAGCAAATATTTATATCTCTTTCACGCCTTTGTTTTTTCACCTTTGTTTTTAAAACTTGCAGCAATAAGTTGCACATGTAAATCCGGCTTTAAAGTGAAGGCATACCAGAAGTACGAAACGAATTCTTGCAATTAGTTCATTCAAAAACAGGTGCATTTGTATTAAATACTGATCTTAAGATATCTGGGCTGGCGACTTCATCACCCTGCGTTTCATCATCGCGATACAGTGAGGAAATGCAGTCAGCATCATCAGTAGTACAAGTTTTTTTTTTTATTCTTTCATTTTGCCTAAATTTCTATGCAAATCTGACACTTCTGTATTGTCTGACGTGTGTCTTTTACCGTTTTTAATGTATTGTAGAGAGAGACTCACGGATCCCACAGTCAAACTGTTCAAACAGTTTTGTGGGACAAAGTATATGGTTTTAAGTTCTTATCCTGTATCTTACAGATATCCGGTATCTTATAGCTTTGGCATTATGTACCTTCAGTCACTATTAGATATATCGAAGTGGCTATGGTTTTCTAAATGATCAGATGTTTTTGACCACCCTGGCCGCTCAGATACATCTGATGGTGACTGTACATAACTTCCTACTGCACTACCTTACCTTCTTATTTTTTTTGAAAATAAATATAGTAAATAACACAAACTGTTAAAAATACCAAATTATTTGTACCTAAATAATGTTCATAACTAAAATTTAACTATTGTTTGTTTGATATCTCAGTTTAGTTTAGTGATCATTAATTAACAATTATCTAATCATATTTGTGTAGTAAAATATTATGACGATTTATCTAAGGTATACATATTTCCTGATAGAAGTGTCAATTAAAGATACTGTACACGCAATATAACAACGATTTTGACTTCTGACTCATAAGACGAATGACGCAAATACTCCGAATCGTAATTTTTTATATTCAATTACGAAAATATTCAGTGAGATTCGTCACAATACGTAAGATAGCTACGTAAACTAAGTTGCTCTATATTAATTTCATAATCGGTTGACAACCAAAACTCAATAAGTAACAAATACGTAATAGGTAACTTAAGCTCGTATCTCAGCTCTGAACCAATACTAACATACGAGGTTGCTAAGTATATTGTCAGTTTTGATAGTGAGCTTTGATTGTCAGTTAACGATATATTACAAAGTTTTAATCTGAAAAAAAAAAAACAACAATCACTTGGTAGTTATGTAATGGAAATGAAGCGGCTATGAAATATTAGTTTCAAATGAGAGTATGATAGAGATAACGAGATGAACATGAAACAAAACAAGACAACATGAACCAAAACATGAAAACATGAAAGATGAAACAACCAAAGCAAAGAAACAAAAGACGGACCACGACGGCAAGTCGGCACGTACAGGAATCCTGGCCCCATCCCTAGTGGACAAAACACCTTTTAATTGTAAAGCAAATGGAACATGATTGACTAGCAATAACATAAACATCAAATACATGTTGTGAAGTGCAATACCATGAAGATTAGCCTAATTATAGTAATTATAGTGTCATTGCCTATGAAATTTGCGTGTTCACAGACTTTAGTTGGTCCGTTATTTAATAATTTCAATTGTAATTCATGATGTTTATTTATTAACTTTAGTGTGTTTATTTATTTAAAGTTTTATCACACAAATAATGTTTATATAATGATAATTTTGTCAGCCTCTGTAGCCTAGTTCGTAGTGACGAAGCTGGAGGTTCCGGGTTGAAATCCCAGCGAGGGCATTATTTGTGTATTTATTTATCATACATAATTTGTTCCTTGGTCGTGACTGTCTATGTATTTAAGTAGCTATATCAATCTATTATATATATCGTCGCTTGGTACCCTCATCACAAGCCTTAATTGAGGTTACCGTGACATGAAGTCGGTTTGTGTAAAATGTCTCAACTTTTGCCACTACCGATTCAAATCACACTGAAATTCGTATACATTTATGATAGTACTTTCCGTGCATAGTTTATGAAAACAATACACACTTCAGAAGTGTCTAATATTACTTTAAAATTGTTTATTTTTATTTTGATATCAAAATAATCCACAAAGACAAGACTTTCCTCAAGATTCTCAATACAAAAGCCAATTTCACAGGCAATGACCTAATAATGCAAAACAGGTCAAATTGTAAAACAAATCGCTTTTATTTAACTTGCTAAGAGATGAAACCGCTATGTTGGCCGAATTCCACATTTACTAGCACTCGATCGGTAGTCGTATCGTATTAGTGGGCGGAGCGGGCTTCCCCAATCATTCACCTTGCACGATTATACTGTGTGTATATCTAATACATGCGATAGATTAACTAGTCATACGTTTCTTTAATGTAATCATTGATAAAGAGATTTGAAGTTACAATTATGAAAATCTCAATTAGTGTACTGAGGCTCTACCGCGAATTCGATGGCCGCAAATTTCGAGGTTATTTCTCTGAACTGATAAAGGGGTCGTTGGAGTGACAAAGACAAATCTCCGATATTTACGAATTTCGTAGTTCGCGGTAGACCTGTAGCCGTATGTACCATGAGTTGGAAAGAAAAGGATACGTTGGGTTTTACTCGATACGTAATGCATTATATCGCGCTCGCACTTACATATTTACGTATCGAGTATAACCTAACATTACCGATACTTGCAAAGTAACGGGTCCTGATATAATCTTTCACTCATTATCTTAAAGTGAATCGGGACCACTTGCATTTTATATTCCTAACATCAAGCTAAAATCATATAAGTGTACTCGTATGCGATGAAGTCTCAATTCAGTGTGTAATAATAAATATTTTCTCAGCAATCATGTACAATAGTACATGGCTGGAAATCTGCATAATGTGCAATTATTATATACATCGTTGCTTAGTACCTCCGACACAAGCCTTAATTGAGCTTAGCTTAGCTAGCTTAGTATAGTACTAACCGTTAAAATTCGCCCGAATTGAATTTACACCCTGTATTGCCAATACGCCGCAGACATGGAATTATCTAACTGATGTCATTTGTTCTGAATCACATGGCCATTTTAAACTAAATTAGGAAAATATATGAACATGAAACGTGAAAATGATAACAGTGATACATACAATTAGTCACTTTTTGTTCATTTATGGAAATTCATGTTCTAATGTTTTAAATGTGGTTTCACAAGTTTCTGAGTAAATGAAATACAAACAACGATTAAAATGTAATGTAAACTAATAACATGCTTAAATATGTTAAGCCTTTTATAATGTGTCAAATACTTAATTGGAACAGTCATCTTTAGAACATTGTTCTTTATAAATCTACTTTGATATATTCAGGAAATAAAACTATATTAACGGATTATATCGCGTCTATTAAATTTAACTACATCCCGAGGATTCGAACACTTTAGAGGGTTCGTGTTCTTCGGGTGACACAGGTATAGTTTTTTTTCTTGATATATTTATTTAGTTATCATGTCTAGTTTGTATTATTTTTTGTAATAGCGGTCTCACCCAAAGCCAGTATGAAAAGATCGCGTAATAATTTAGATTTTGTGTAACGTTGTAAATTATATAAAAATCAACGAGGCAATTTGTGGATCAATCAAACCACCACTCGCTTGTCCTTATCTTTCAATTTGACATTGCCATTTGGTAGAAAGGGACAAACCACAAAACATGAATAAGGTAAACATGTACCACACAACATGAACCAGGATGAGAAAAGCCAAGAAATAAATAAAAAAGAAAAGTACCGCCATCGCGAGCCGACGAAAACTGGACACCTGGCCACCTTCCTAGCAAACAGAATTAGTTGTTATGTTAACACGCTAGAAATAGGGAATGCAAACCGATTTTTAGGCTTCCTTGGTTAAAAACTATATGTGTAGTTTTTTACCTGTGTTTTGTGTACAATAAAGAATTTACATGTATAAACATATAAAAACGGAACCATTATAGATTCGAAATGTCCGTCTGTCAAAGCCGATTTAAGCGGCAATTGCACTTCGTCTTTTGCCTATTGGGGTCGCCGGATCAAAGAGAATGCCAGACAACCAGCATTGTTTGCATGCGAACGACGCAGTGTAATTCCTGCATTAATACACAGTAATTAAATTTGAAAAAGAAATCTTTTATATGAACTTGAACCGCTATAAAATAATTATACTAAATAATTAATTAGAAATATTGTGTGGGGCCTTCCATACACAATGGTTTATTTTTTTGTCGATGTACCTAAGCGTATAGAGTAGCTCTTTTAAAATTATATAAAGGTTTCTAGAAGACAATTTTATTTAAGTGAACCGATTTCGAAATAATCAACAAAAAGTTCCCCCCTCTCTACTTTGTTAACTACGGTGTGTAAAAATAAAATTTGGAGGCGATGCGTATTAATTCATAAACTATTTCCACGATTTTTGGTTGTATGAAAGTATCGCTTACAGTTTTTGAGATTTAATTTAACCCTCTGCCACTGTTGGTGGGTCTGTGGGTCGCCTCCTCAGCGGTAGAGTGTTAACTGTAATTATTTCTATGAGATTTCGGTTCTTCCATTAATTTCTAATTCGGTTTGCATTCCCGCTAGAACACAGTGCATTGTTAATCGCATGCCATTGGAAGCAGTGTGTACAGACAGTAAATTACTTCGTTACTCAGACTTGCACCTTTTTCAGTCACCTTGAGGTAATGACATCATACTTAGGAATTCCGTTCATGATAATTTCGATTTCTCTACGTTAAATACTTTATTATTAGGTATTGCACGAAGATTTGTGGTTTTACTGGAAATATGTAAACTAAATGACTAGCATGTATACTTCGAGAAATATTATTTGACCGACTGTTATCTTACTTACGACCTTTTGTTTTGCGTTAACACTTACTAGACAATCAGCAGTCGAACACTTTTCTATTGTTACTGACGCAATACAAAAGGTCGTAAGTAAGATAAGAGTCTGTCAAATTATATTTCCCGAACTTTAACATAAAAACAGTTTCACTTACCCCGAAAACTGGGAAAGAGAAACGGTTCTGGAGTGTGCTACTTTATTGATCACTTGAGCATTATGCAGTGCTCTCAGTTTAATGCAAAAAGGGTTTAGATAATTTGTCAGCCTCCGTAGCCTAGTTGGTAGTGACCCAGCCTACGAAACTGGAGGTTTCGGGTTCGAACCCCGGCGAGGGCATTATTTGTGTATTTACTTATCACAAATATTTGCTCCTTGGTCATGGCTGTTCATGGATTTAAGTATCTATTCTATATGTATCTATCTATTATTATATCGTCGCCTGGTACTTACATCACAAGCCTAAATTGAGCTTACCGTGGTTTGTGTAAGATGTCCCAAGATTTATTTATTTAGCAATATCATCCAGTTATTCTTAAAACGGACAACCGGCTCAGAAGCGAATTATTTATTTTTATATTTTAACCTAAATAAAGTATGTTTCTCTTACCCCACCTGACCTTATAACATGTAAAACCAACACCTGACACCTGCCATTTAAACACATACCTTATACCTACTATACTCGTACTAATAGCTACCTACCTGAAAGTCACGTTAAGGCTTAAAATATGCTTTAAAATGCCAAGAGTAATGATTGACTTTATACCTAGTCTGTTATCTGTCATGAAGACAACTAACTATAAACTACAACATTTTAAAAGGTGCCATACATAGTGCCTTAGCAACAGTAATTCCGTCACTATACTTACGCAACCTCGTATCGTACACCAATAAATTCATGGAAATGTCACCTATCTTTTTCTCTGCATACGGGTGTTTTTTCCATGACACGAGTGTTGCAGATACGAGTATGGCACTGGTCTCACCGCGAGCTACTAAGCTATGAACTATGGGCTATAAACACGAACAAAAGATACGTTAAATAAGAGACACTGCGATACTCGCCCAGCAGTGATAGCTGATAGCTTTATTTACACGGGAGTGCGTATCTTTTGTTCGTGTATAAAGCCCATAGTGCATAGCTTAGTAGCTCGCGCCGAGACCAGTGTCTATGAGCAAGTATAGCGACGATTTGACACATGACCCTATCACATGAATGAAATCACGTGAGTTAATTGATATGATGTCACGGGCTAACGCTACAAGGCTATTTTGAGCTTTTCTCAACTTCAAATTTGAACGTTGTCACATTTGACAAGTAAGTCGAGATTGAATTACCCCAAAATCGTGATAGAACCATGTAATACTGAGGCAGTGAAATGACGGTAGCATGATAAATCTAAAATCAATGAACAAGCTGCTAACCAAATTATCTCTTTGTTATGACTGTTTAAGAAACGGGATTTCCATATTAGGTAATATATCGATTATGTATGTATTTATAAATGGCAACAACGTCTGGTCCGTAATTTACTGTCTGTATACAAACATACTATTTACAACACGTGTAATAAGGAAACTATTTTACACTACACAATAAGTATATGTACAAAAATACGCTGTAAAGACGTTCATATGTGGTATTATAAATATTAGATGTTATATACCAAAGAAAAAACGTTCACCATCGCGGGAGGTGGGATTTGAACCCATTTCCTCAGCAGTCACGGCTGATACGTGAACCACTCGGCCACTCCGATTCTGCGGACACCGGTCGAATTTCTCGGGTATACGCAATCTTTTACAAGGGTAGGGGCCTTTGAGTTGACTTTATTGGTACGTCTTTACAACGTACATGTCGTTAAATAATAATAGCATACTATGTTCATATTTACAATACATCTACAGGTTATACTTATTATTTAACGAAACATTGTATTCAGTTACTGTAGACGATCTTTATCAATACTACCATATAACCAAACCATGCAATTTCTACAATCAATTCACTATGTACAATGCAAAAGATTTTGTACCAAATTATGTAGCAAAGAAGACACACTTAAGTATATTATAATATTTATGACAAAGTTTTAATAGTAATTAGTACTGAAATACAGAAGAGGGTACCAAATTCCCAAAGTATTTAAGGGTGAATTAAGTTTTTTCTGTCTGTTATTGCTATGGTTCTCCTGAGTAAAGCTGGTTTTATGTAAAATGCCTTTTAATTACTTATATTATGAAAATATGCTTGTACTATATTAAGGAAAGGGCTTATTAACAACAGAATAATGCATGTTTGTATAATTTAAGTAACATATTTTTTTATAAAACCAGCGTTACTCAGGATACCGTAACCATGGTTATAACAGACAGAAAATAGTTGATTCACCCATAAACACAATCTTAACATTCTGAAAATACATTGGACTTTCTATGGCACATGTCACAGTGTCTAACATGACAGTAACTTAAGTATGTCCTCATTACGAGACAATGCTTACAGTGCTACTATAAAAATTAAAAACTCACCAGTAGTATCCACCGGTCCCCGATGCGGCACAATCGAGTGCACATACCGGGCCACAAAATGGCCGAACACCGCCTTAAAGTCCGGATTATGCATCATCTCAACGAACTCGCTGAAGTCGAGATATCCAGAGTTGTCGCGGTCTGCCAGCTTCATGATCTTCTCGACCACGTTGTCGGGAAGGTCATGCTCGTACTCTCGCGACTCGATGATCTCTTTGAGCTCTGCGTAGGATATCTTGCCGTCGGCATCGCGGTCGTACTGGAAAAGAAGGAGTGGTGAGTTGGTGCTAATACCTTTACGAACTTGTTAGGTCGATTGAGAAAGATGCAACTATGAGAACAAGTAAAGGTAAAATTGATTACCAAAGAAAAAAACCGAAGTTTAACAACACGGGAGGTGGGATTTGATTTTGAACGTCCTCAGCTTAGTGTATATTTTTCAAATAAAATGCTTTTTTGCTACCGAACCCTAAAATCGATTGTTTGAGTTGTTTGAATATCTAAATAGATAAATAAATGTCTTGGGACATCTTACACAAATCGACTTAGTTCCACGGTAAGCTCAATTAAGGCTTGTGATGTGGGTACCAAGCTACGATATATATAATACATAGGTAGATACATATATGTAGATACTTCAATACATAGACAGCCACGACCAAGGAACAAATATTTGTGATAAATAAATACACAAATGATGCCCTCGCTGGGATTTGAACCCGGAACCTCCAGCTTCGTAGGCAGGGTTACTATACAACTAGGCTACGGAGGCTGACAAAGGAGGCTTGTTTGGTGATGGGAAAAAATAAATGAGTGTAAGACTGTAAGTTATAAAAGAACCGGGGAATTCAATACCGCCTTAAATGCATGACAAACATATTATTTTCAACAATTCACTATCCATTGTGTATTTATGATATCTAGATATAATATGCTATTGTTATCTTGATGTAGATAACTTCATTATCTTCACACCTAGATTAGGTCATATGTAAAGTAAGGAAGTAAATATTTGTGAACCACACGAATAGCTTAGGAATTTTATGTTATGAGTCAAACTAAAGACGATTAACTATATGTGTACCGTTTTTTGTATTACTCAAATACATTCTCACACACACTAGTGGTACAGGCAACTCCCTTGCTCAAAGGTGAACTGGAAAAGATCCCTTACAGGGATAAATTAGCCTTTGTACCTGTCTAAATTGTTGTAAATATGTGTATGTTTACCTGTCTTTTGTGTACAATTAAGAATTTGCTCATATACGATTAGCATTACATACATACGATTGCAAAAATGTACGGTTCATTAATTATCGAGTGGAGTAGTATTATTAATTAATAACTATCATCATTGGAACTGTGTCGGGAATTGGCGTTTGAAGTTTTTCATAGAACATGCAAAGAGAAAAATACTTACCTACTTAATTGTGTAAAATTATATACAGCTTTAGAAATTGTACTAATCTACAGATTGCCCAGTTAGAAGAATTTCAAAATATCGCTCATTAATAAGATTATATATATATTTTTTAATTTACTTACATCAAGATATTATCAACCAGGGATCGGAACTATGGGGGCAAAACTTGTCAACTGGACATGAAAGAGCACATATATCCATAAAATATACATACCTACACACTCAAACATTGTAAGTTCAAGATTCCGATATAGGCAATAAAAATGGACACATATTTTTCATAGTTGCGATGTAATAAGTACATCCGAATATCCGATGTATGTACTTGCTGCATTGTAATAAGTAGTACAATGCAGCAAGGTGAAAATATGGATACATCTCTATGTAGTCGACTGTACCGAATTTGTAGCCGTTCTTTTGTGCAATTTTATTAAATTATACGTATTCGATGTTATATCGGTTACAAGGGAGAGATGCCGATTTCGAGTCTGAGATGGCAGGATGTTTCTTATTTAGTTTGACAGTGTCACTAGTATCACGACCAACTACCATGTTCGAAAGTTAAGGGTTTCCAGAAATTCAAAAGGCATTTTTTTCTATTTAATATAAAATTAATCCCTTGTATGCCGGAACGTGGATTCGCGTACGAGAAAACTATTAGAAAATAGTACATTTCCTAACTAGTGCGGTGAAACTTTTTTAGAAAAAAGTTTTTGCACGTGTAAGGGACGATTTTATCATAACAAGTGCGTCAAAAAGAGAAATTGCCGCGCGCGAAGCGTGCGTAATGTTCGTTTTTGCGCACTAGTTAGGAAAAAATATTTCCGGCACAAGAGAGGTTAAGTTTCTGTACATGGCTGCGACAAGTCACAAATTGAAATGAGAAATACCGGGCAATTTTATTACTTAATTATATTTTATTATTTCGAGTGACGTGCTAAAAAGCAAACAATGGCCATACGAGTAATACTGAGGAAAATTGCACTTTAACAAAAGGCCTCAAATATGATAGCGAATTAACTTAAATTTCCTTGTTCTCGATCCTTTGACGTATCAGGAATATTAGTCAGTGTTCATTAAGACACTTTGCGTTTGTGAATGGCATTGGAAAATAAGTTTACGTCGTTCTCAACTTCTATTGACGGTGATTTATCGCTGCCCCAATATTACAATACAAGCTGCGACCATATAGTCATAACATGGACGTCTAACGCTGGTTCAAAAATGCCCCCATAACCAATATTCCGTCGCTGCCCAAAACCTATTGTTCAATTGTGCCAAGACGGGCAGGACATATCGCTTTTCTTAACGCCGCGCATATTTCGGCGCAACATCTTTGACAAACGTTTATAGAATATAGCCAATCAAAACTTTGATGGGCCAATCACAACTATTTTTAAATGGCGGTTTAAGTTTTTATAGGTTGATATTGAAATTCATTACCGTGATGCCAGTTGTCTACTAAAATTTAGGCCCGTTTTTGATAGGCAATTTAGTATGGCGTGCGGCTTCCATCTTTTATTTGTTCGTAGATACAATACAAGGTTCTATGTTGTACTTGTCAACTTGAAATGTGAACATTGTCACATTGAGGCTTAGTCCAAATTTAACTACCCCGAAAATGGGATTGGTTCGCCGAACACTTAATGGGCTTGTCCATTAATCACGTCATACGATTTTGGCCTATTTTAGACCCCCCATCCCCCATGGTGATATTTGGTGATAGGAACACCAAAAGCCAATATGACGTGTAATTTATTAGTTTTATTACCAACTTAAGTAGTCATTTTAATAACACTCGAATTTACGTACTTTATTAAGCACACGTGATGGGGAAAAAACTTTTTTGTCAACTACGAGGTATATGTTCGCGATGTTTTAAAACTTAGTTCAGGGTTTGACATCTGGTTACATTTAAAAAGTGTTTAAAATAAATGCTGCAAAGAGTAAAAAAATATTACACGTGATTTGTCCGATGACCCCCCCTGGTGACTTTTGTGGTGATAATTGGTGATTTTTTCTTGAATAATCGAAATGATCCAAGTGTGGGTACAGCTGCTGCTATCAGATAATCATATTGAAGTGCTAGAGACCATACCGTTCCGATATATAGGGTGATTTTTATTCACCGGCCTTTTAAAGGGTTAATTCTGAGTCATATTGATGAACTTTTACTATGGGACTAATGGGACCGACATCCGATGCGGGAAAAAATCTGGTACATTACCAGTCGCCATAAACATCGTAGCATCGGGAGCGCTCAAAAATATCTGAACACGTATCGTTATAACAAAACAATATTTGAACACGATATTTTTGGATGCACGATATATCTCATGGCAACTGTACATTACATTTTATTTTTAGTATTTTTTCTGCGACCATATATAACATGGACGTCTAACGCCAGTTCAAAAATGCCCCCAAGAACAATTGTTCAATTGTGCCAAGATGTGCAGAACATAGGGCTTTTCTTAACACCGCGCATATGTCGGCGCAACACCTTTGATAAATGCCAAATAATTTAGCCAATCAAAACTTTGATGGACCAACAGCAACTATTTTTAAATGGCGGTTTAAGTTTTTATAGGTTTATATTGAAATTCTTTACCCGGATGCTTTGAAGAGGGGGTGACACTTGTCAACTAAAATTCAGGACCGTTTTTGTAAGGCAATTTAGTATGGCGTGCGGCTTCCATGTTTTATTTGTTCGTAGTATTTTTTACTTTTGTACCATGTTAAAGTAGGTAGTCATAGTATGTAGTTGTATTAAATCCGTCTCCTGTCTGTCTACTGCTAGTGCTACGCCGTAGATAATCATTATGTGACGTAGAACTGTTATTTATTTGACGTCATAATCACATCGAATTGACGTGCGTGGCTATTGCAGAGGTTATTGAACTGTGGATGACACATAACTCGATGAAAATAGTAAATTAAGATACAAGTGCGAAAACAAATAAGTTGTTTTAAATCTAAATGAGTTACGAATTTCCTTTTCGCACGTGTATCGAACGTTTTTCGGTACAGATGGCACTCCGACCGAAGTTTCGACTTGACAAGAAATGAACCACTTCTCGCACTATGTGCATAAAAAAACACCATATTAGGTGCTGAAAAAGTTTTTTACTTTTAAAACACCTCTACTTTAATTTGTTGGTCCGTTTCTCAAAAACTTGTAACTTGTAATACAAGTGGAAGTCTCTTTTTAACATCATTAATAAGATAAGGACTTCTGCTTGTATTACAGCTTTCGTTTTCGAGAAATAGGCCCCTGTTATTTACGACTTGCGAGCATTTATTTAACTTGCCCTGTTTGTTGATATTATTGATTTTTTTCGAGCAGATATTGCATGTTTCAATAATCTGCTAAAGGATCCCAGGACGAAGAAGGATTTGAGTATAACTGTCAGATTTAATGCCAAAAGGCATTCTCTACCAGTCAACCACTGAGCTAACCGGACACCATATAGATAAAGTTGGTGTACGGTCATGAATCAAACAATTTATGATACGCAATTAAAATGTTTGGCCATCTCAGTCGAAACCGAACGTAAACAAAGCTTTGATCTCATTCCATTGTAATCCAGGAGTTAAATCCATACAAGTTGTTTACAAAGCTCAGTAATATATTCCGATCAGTATTTAGCACAATTACAGCACCTTTACTATGTTGTTGTTATATTCTGACCATTTTTTCCGCAACTCGACATCAAGCGTGCCTATGTTGCGTAGTCCCAACGCTGGTCCAAAATTTGTTCAGGACTTCACACACACCCTTGAATTTCTTCGCAGATGTATGCAGGTATAGTATTAGATGGAATTCTGAGTGCACATTATTGTGAAAAGAGTTGCATTTCGTGCGCTGCGATTTCGATGCAAGTTTGAGAAAAGTTTGAGTGCGTAGATTCTAGCTTCTGAAACGACTAAGTGGTACGAGTAAGGGTATAACTGTTTACAAAACTTCGTTGAAACGTTATGGCATGCAACCAAAATATCGAGCTAACAATTCGGATAATGATCCGAGTAAATTACTTTGCTTTGTGCTAAGTCGTCTAAAAGCTATAATCATTTTATGGTGTGTACCGGTATGCTTTTTAAGGTTCCGTAGTAAACTAGGAACCCTTACAAATTCGCCATTTCTGTCTGTCTGGCCGCAGCATAGCTCAGTGACCGTCAGTACTACATTTGTAATTTCATATAGCTATACATATTAATTACGCCGACATAATAATATAATAAAATATAGAATAAAGTCCGGTACTTGTCCGGTTTTTTACAATAATATAATGTATATGCTTATAGTTCTTATTCTAACTATGACTTTAACTATTACTTTGATATTTAACATTACGCTTTCAAACAAATACTTCCCCAAAGTGTTTCTTCCCGAATTATATTTATTATCTTATATATTCGTTTAATATCATGCGAGTAATGAGTTTTAGGCAGAAATGGGAATACGTGTAAATTTAAATACAATAACCGCTTTAAAATGCAAGCGGTTGGCCATAATCTCTTATCTACTCCTGAGTTCCGTAGATACAATAGTACATATATATACGTAATATCGCGATATCATATCAGCCAACTAGCGTCTAAATAGAATAAGCTATGACTATGACTAACTTATCCCAGTTGAGTCACGATTCAATTTGGGCCTTGTAAGAGTTCTGAAGAATCGTTGATAGCTATGTATCAGTCCTTTTTAGCTTGTATTCGATGGAGACTTCCTGTGTCGCGTGTCGCCATTTGTTATTTAGTATGATATCACTAATATAAAATACATACGAGATAAACGTTATTAAAACTATGAACTAAATTACGTTAGAATCATACCTAAGCGAATGTCACAGATCTGCCCATAACACATACAAATATTAGGAACATAATATACCTACTCGCATCCGTATCATTTTGAGGTATGGTAGATGCGTGTTACTTAATTGGCCACAGACGCAGTATAATACACAACTTACCCAAAATAGCATGCAGTAACCAAAAATATATGCAACATATACATACCTAGTTACAAGAGAGGTTTTATTAAGCTTATTTGAATGAAACTATCACACCATTATCGGGTAAAATGGGCGGTTCTCTTCTCTTCAGCCAATCGTGAATGCCAGCGGCCTTACCGCGAAAAACGAAGAATTTGTCTCTCTTACTCTAATGACGCCTTCGTTGGAGTGATAGAGAAAAATCCTCGAAATGAATGAACTTCGATTTTCGCGGTAGTAGGCCAGATCCTTGCATTCTTACAGGGATTATTAAAATATTATTCATATTCATAATAGAAAGTATAACAAGCTTAAGACATTTGCCTGTTTGCTTCTCGCATTTCCTTTTAGATCAATCATTGCGGTTAGGGTATAAGGTTAGCTCAGCTACCAGTATTATGATGCGGTATTCAGTCACCCGTAAACGGAGAAACGGCCTAGCAATAACCGCTTAGTATTTAGGTTCGAAATGAAAATGTGGTATTAAGGGTGGGCAAAAAAAGTGCATTCTCAACAAGTTTTAATCAATAAGTGCTTAACAACTGGCCTCCTTATTGATTAACGTCTCCTAACCTAACAAACCAATAAGGATTGTTTGTCCCTATCGGTATCACTACATAGTATAAAATAAAGTCACTTTTTCTGTCCCTAATGTCCCTTTGTACGCTTAATTCTTTAAAACTACGCAACGGATTTTGATGAGATTTTTTTAATAGGTAGAGTAATTCAGGAGGAAGGTTTTTATGCAGGTTTAGTACCCGTGCGAAGCCGGGGCGGGTCGCTAGTTATCAATATGTCTATAAGACCAAAAGGGACATCTTGCTAAGTTAAGAGTCGTACGAATAAGGGAGTAAGCCAGTAGCACCACCGTAGTTATAAATAGGACACTTTTAAAACGATTCACGGTCATTTGATAGAATAGGCGCCATGTCCCAAATGCCTAGGATAGACTTAGTCTTGACTAAGACTATTTAGCAATTGAGACCATCAAAAATGTAATTGTGCAAACGGTACTAACGGGAGCAAAATTCAATATTAACAATGAGTCATTGTCAGATTCAGGTTGTATTTTTGGTGGATTCTAAATATAAGGAATTTATGTAGGTACTCATTTGGGTATAAAAAGATTATCGATACAACTAGATTACCCAGTCTACAATTCTATGTAATAAAATCTTAATCGTAAGTGATTTACAGTTAGTCAATAGTCAAAACTTGATGCATTATTCCATAATCACGCACTTTTAGAACACAGTCTAGGTTTTATCACCAACTTTAAACCTTGAGTTCTCATACATTTTTAGTTAAAATTATTTATTCGTATTAACACTATTAACGTAAAAATATATCTGCGGACGTGTTTCACGATGTGTCAAAGACGTCAAATGCTATGGAAAGGCAGCCATATTTGTTTACATTCTTTTTGTTTTCTACTGACAAATGGTATCCACAAGCTGTTTTAATCATCGAGTAGACAACTTCGGTCTACCGACTGATAATAACCCAAGCATGAATGCTAAATGGGTCTATAATATAATGGTCTATGGTCAATAGATCAACAGATAACTCATCAAGATCCAGAATGGGTTAGAAATAAAAGATTTCCTGTTTTGCTCTAAAAACTGTTATTTGTAATAACCCAATAAAACAGACTACATAATTACAATTTAAATGAATTTTCCTCTTCCGTGCATACGCAGGCATACGACATAATTGGATAATTCTCCCCTAGTCAAAACTGTTTATAAATATATGTTTACCTACTTAAAGGAATGTAAATAAACAAAACTGCATGATTCGGGCGTGCAGCCGATGATATAAAAATTATAGCTATCCTCCTAAGGCCTTAGTGACATTTGCTAAGTTTTTGAATTTAGAACATTCTCTTCATTCATAAAAGCTCAAATTAAGTTTCGGAATATGTACAAAATTTTGTACGAGGGGTCTTAGGACATTAAGATAGGCCTACTTGAATAAACAATTGTTTGGCTTTGACTTTGTATAACGCAGTCAAGGAAATTGAATTATTTCTTTTGAAAAAACAAGTCCACTCGAGTTTCTTACTGGTTCTTCTCAGGAGAGTGGTGTAGGTTTAGAACCAGTAGTAGATTTTTTTTCTCTCTTGATAGTGTCAGACGATTCGTAAATGCTTATTAATAAGCTTACTTGAATAAAGAATGGTTTGAATTTGACTTTGACTATACTCTGTCCAACGACAAGATGTCGGTAAAAAGGCGGTAAATTGAAAAAATGTAGGGTGGAAGAGTTGGTAATCCATAGAAAATTGAAATTTGCGGCCTTTTCGCCTTAGAGTATAATTATTTTCCGTATTTTATCATAGTGACAAAGTAAAAAATGGTACTTGAATCAACTGTCTTCTACTGTACCTACCTATCTATTATTATACATACTAACATATAAATTTAAGAAGGCTTGCCACAGTTTACCAGTCTTACCTTACCACCAATCATGTCATACATCGCAAGAGAAAAAATATTGGATAAGTTACAAAATTTGTACTAATTTTATTTTGAGTCCTAAACGGCGACCATCTTGTCTCTCTAAGAGCAACAAACCTTCCGGCTCCAAGATTAGACCAGTTTGGAGGCGCCACAATAATGCATTGTCATCCAATTGATGCATCCGCACCTCCCAAGTCCTTTAAAATATAGGTTAAGGTTGCAAAGTCTGACGAATATTGCCAGGCAGCGTGATGGCAGGTGGACCAACATGTTAACAGATTAGTGGACGCTTTCAGACGGGAGGAGCGCAGGGCGTCCCGTACGCCCGTTGGGTGGCCGACATTCGAAAAGGTGGGTGACTTTTGGATGAGATTAGCACAGGACCAGTGGCGTACAGGAAGAGATGCCAACCTCGAAACAACGACAGAAACAATACCCATAGATCTGAAAACTGTTCACTCTGGTATGCTCTTAATTGGTCTAGTGATATATATTCAGCCATTAATTATCAATTATATTTAATTACTCACGTATCATAAAACGATGTTTTCTTTGAACTCTTAATGTAGATTACACCTACACAACACATCAGACATAAACATATAATATCAAAAAATATAGTTAATTACCGAGAAATATGACATTTAGTATTATGATTTTCTTACTCTTCTCATCTTTTTGATAGTGTGACGAGTTTCAAAAATCATGAGTATCATGACATGACATAATCGACGTCTTATCTTTTCGTTTAAGTAATTTTAATAATTGTTACATGTAGGTATAGTAGGTACATGTATTCAAAAAAAGGATTGATCAATGAACGGAAATGTATTGTATTTTTAATGTGAAATTTCCGTCTATTCTCTTCTCTACGATCTATGAAGCTCAATGTTGTTTAGGTTCCTTCGACATATAAATATATATTTCATCACACTTGCTGTCTAAGCGCGCCATTGTTTGCATGCATAGCGGGAGTAATACAAAAGTGAAATTAGGGAGTAATAGAAAAGGTCGTACGTCATTTAACAATATTTTGTCTTAAATCTATTTTTTTGTCGGCATGTTTGATGAAAAACATTGTATCCATCACGGCGGGTAAGTGGAATACTAACTCGAGTCATTAAAAGCCCTCCGCTAACGGCGTCGGGCTTCTAACACTCTCGTTAGTGATTCCGTACTTACCTCCCTTGATGCACAATATACTATTACACATACACAATTACACATATATCCTATAATTATGTATATCAATGCATCTTATGCACGTGTTTACGGTAGACATACTATATGTCTGTCGCCAGTCCCTATCCCTACCACGCACACTACCATAGCCGTAATATGATTTGGAAAGAAACTGTTACGTTAGGTTAGGTTACATTATTATGTTTGTATCGTTTTAACGTTAACGTAACCGTTACTTGCTAACTCACGTACGGCTACCACTTGAACAAAACGTTAACGTTTGCGTAGTTTATTTCAGCTTTCCCGCTCGTACTTACATATAGGTCCGAAAGGGATAGGTATAAATTACCTACGCAGTGAATTCAGTTAATTCACGCTATCAGCTCTGGTACACTGACACTGGAAACAATCTCGTTTAACCAAATTGAAAGAAATGAGTCACCAAAGTCAAAGATACGTGTGGTGACTCACCGTACGTGGATGTCCAGGAAAATTCAGTTTAATTATTTTTTATGACTTAATCTGTTACATCGAAGACGTTGGAGTTCATGGTTAATGTTTTTTAAGGACAGGATTTGTCATTGAAGGTACTATACTACCGAGAAACCTCACGCGGCAATGTTCTTGCGAAAATCGCTTGGTTCCTCGTTCAGTGACGAGTTCAAGGTGACGGGAGAGCATTTTTTTATTTCTTTTTGCATACCGTAATTTAAATATAAAGGAAATCTCTACGCATAAATTCACAAAATGCTAGAAAGGTCAAATTTCTCCGTGCGCCAAATTCGGGGGAAGGGCCAAATCGGCCAACATTTTTGATATCCTTGTGCATAATCACAGGCGTAAATAAAAAAAATGCTAGATTGATACATTTTCTCCGAACTCCAAATAAAGGGAGTTCCAATCCTTACGTGGACAAAGCCCGTCTAACAATATCAATATTAGGTGTTAATTTTGAAACGGGGGCAAATTTTGCGCCTGCCCCGGGCGCCGCTTACTCTACCAATGGAGCATGGGGGCATGGTGGTAGAATGTACACGATCCCAAGAAACTCCCCACTCCATAACGGTAGAGAGGGCAACGTCGCAGAGGAGTTTGGTGGATATTCTCCTCCTTGGAGGAGGAAGCCCCACATGTCACAATGCGCTCCTCCAGCCCGGGCTGATGATGCGTAAACGCATTCTCCCCTGCGTCCACAAAAAAGGTTCCTCGTTCAGTGTGGACCAGTGGCTTGTGGCAGCCCTGTTTCAACTCGCGATTTACGCAAATTTACACTTCCACCCCTGGAGCATATAGCTCCGACGACTCCTCTATCCACGGTCAATTAAGGCCAGAACTAAAAGTCCTAGGGGTCCCCTTGAGGTTCAACTCCGACCGGCGAAGACACGCCGTAGGCGCAGACTCTGATCGACTCATGGGAGCACTCGGGGTCTGTGGGGTTACTACCCAACACCACAGTTATTATTATAATTAATTTTAGACAAGCAACTGTTACATATTAATGCCTAAATGAGAGTTCATATTCTTTAAATCTACTTTTGGACTAGTTTGTTTGCAAGACGGTATCTTTCATGAATATTTTTCTAATTTAATATGAAATCTTAATTTTAACATAAATATTATATTGAAGTATACTTTACCGTCTATATAAAGTTACACTTAATGGAAGGCAAGGCAAGGTTCTAGTTTAAGTATTTGCCGATTAATTGTGCCGATTTTTACAACCATCGTATATTTATTTCGTAACTGTAAGCTACGAAATAAATATTTTTCATTTCATTTTTCATCGATAAACAGCAAATTACTCTCCTGCCACTGTCACATGAACAGCTCAGAATAAATGGACTATAATTGCGTGCTTATTATCGGCGTTAATTACATAATTCGATTTCTACGGATTTAATTAGGGGAATTATCTACACTTTGAAATCCTTCATTAAAATTTAATATACTTAGGTATGACATGGTAAAAAATCTTATTACCAATAAAAGAGCCGCATATTCTTGAACCTTAAGACTACAGCTATCAGGGAAAAATATAATATTCATACCTTCAGAAAACTTTACATAGCCAATTTATATACAATAGTGTTACTGTTATAGTAAATAGTGTTACTACTTAAAAACACAACTCAAAAATATTTAATAAAACAGTTTGAGTTGATCATAATTACATATTATTTGTTCAGGCTAAGAGTATAGTATTCCTAAGACAATATAATTTTAGCAATAGTAACCACTATAGCAACAGTATTTGAAATATTGTGCATACACACAGCAAGTTTGCTGGCTGCTGGCCAATAGTATTGAGGGAGCTAAATTAAAAACAAAACATACATTACAAAAGCATGGACCAAAATACAACATGACTGTGGCATACGCACTATACACAGTGATACTGATAAGCTGCATTATTGGATTTTATTATTTTTTATTATTTATAGCCTTTTATTCGGACTAATGATTACAATATAAGTTTTAGCGTTTCGCAAATATATATTATTATTACTTCTTTTGTTTTATTTATTCATATATCTCAGACTTCTTCCATTTTTGGGTGTCCGTTTGCCAGTTGGCAAAGGCCTCCTCCAATCTTCTTCTTGACTATATTAATAACTTTAACAGTGTGTCTGTGAGGTTGTAAGAAGCAAATAATGTCACAAGACATTTCTGGTGGGTTTCAAATTCAATACAAATTATTTTTTGCTATGTCTGAAAAAAGTAGTTACTAGGAATATGCTGTTTAGAGTGATTTGGTTTCTTCATGTTACATGGTGTATACATGATTATTTAATATACCTTATTAGCACCCAAACCCAGTGGACTGATGTCTTAATAGAGCCTGTAAGGAAACTCCTTAGGTGTTTTTTGGAAGATGGAAAACTAAATGAGGTTTGGTATGGTCGGCACTAATAATATGTATATGATTTTGATCCTTATGCTTTTGACATACGCTCCGAAATGTATACATATTATTAGATGTGACTGTACATAAAATAATCACCTGAAGTGGTACAAAAAAGAATTAGCCTCTATCTCCCAAAAACCCTGTAGAATAGCAACACAACATAAAAATGTAACAAGGTGGAAGGTTTTGGTGGTACTCTATAACTTTTATATGGCACATATACAAGAAACTTCAAACTAAGGCCCCATGGTACCTAACTTGGAACCTAGACTCTTGTAAGGCCTTGTTACCATTTTAAGACCATAGCTTGCTTTTTTATTTATTTTTTAGTTCATTATCTTAATTTTTTTCAACATAGTCCATGGTGAAGGTGATTACTGACCAAATATGATGTGGGTAGGCAACTAATATTAAGATGACTTTCAATGATTTTTATGTCTAACCCTTTTCATATTTTGTATTATGCTAAAATGTCAATTTTAACAACTTCTAAGTGTTATCTAGTGGAAATAGTTACAATATTATAGGAAATATATTTTCACAATTAATATACTTGCTCTCAATAATATTATTGCTCTACATAGTTATACCTACATCATGTACATAATGCAATTATTAAAGATCATGGTCCTGATTAGTGATAACAGGCAGGTATAATCTGATTGAAAATATTACTGTCACAAATTTTATTACAATTAGACTAATGAAATTGTGCAACTAATACATTTCAAAATATCCAGCAAATATATAGGCCACCCTATATATTTAAAAAACTGGCCAAGTGCGAGGCGGACTCGCGCGCGAAGGGTTCCGTACCATTATCAATTTATTATTAAAAAAATACAGTTAAATCAACCTACCTCAAAAACTAAAAGAGATAATTTAATCAAACCAAAAATCGTTGATAGAGTTTATTAATGTGCATAACATATATTTTTTCTAGAATTTTATATCACGTAGTTTAAAAAATAGAGGGGGGGGACAAATTTTTCAGACTTTGAGAGCTGATATCTCGAAAACGATTTGCTTAAATTTAAATAAGATTTATGAACCTTCATATCATTTTCAAAGACCTTTCTATTAATACCCCACACGCTTATATACAACTAAAAAAAAAATTCTATCCCTCAGTTACATGTATGGAGGGCCCCCACCCCAATGGTTTTTTTTACAATTTAGTATCATAATCCTGTAGCGGTTCATACAACACATATCCTTACCAAATTTCGTTACTGTAGCATTTATAGTTTCCGAGTAAATCAGCTGTGACAGACGGACAGACGGACAGACGGACATGACGAATCTATAAGGGTTCCGTTTTTGCCATTTTGGCTACGGAACCCTAAAAATAGTGTAAGCCAGTGTAAAATTCACTTTTGTCTCAACCTCCTTTATTATAAATTATAAACCTCCTCCTTTTTGAAGTCGGTTAAAAATGCATTTATCATTGGCCCACCCTATATTCTCTATTAAATAAGTAAAAATAATTCTACTGAAGTTTTATGGGATGTATAGAGTTCGGCAGAAAAAAACAATAAAATTGTTGGTGAAAGGGTAAATAAAAAATGATAATTCCATTGTGATTGTTTCAAGTGAAATCATAAATTTAAATCATTGCCTTTTACCAATCTTAGCACACACTTGAAATCAGGAATATTGACACTTCCTTGTCATTAAAGTGAAAACCTATTATCTACAAAGTTTTATGATAAAGATAATTGTAATTTTTCAAACTTACTTTGTTAAATATTCTCCGCCAGTACAAATCGGACCTCGTCGGCGTCAGCGGCACCGAAACGGTAGTTTCACCCTGTCCAGGCATTTTCTTTCACTAAAAATCACGCGTGACTAACAACCAAAACAACTTATACAACAATATTCGCAAAGTAGCACATCACAACACACTCGGAATTTGGGCGCAGCTGCTAATATGCATCATCGATTAATCTTCGAGAGCACGAGATAAGATAATGTTATGTGAAAAGTTCGATATTTTAAGATAAGTTTTATTGCATTCGTATTTATCGAAGTACACGATATTAAAATTGTCGGAACCACAACACCGTCAACGACTGACCACAGACTGAGCTCAAATCAGCTAACCTAACGGTTGATAGTGATGTGACTGACACACTGATCACTTTGAGTTTGAACGTATTTCGAATGGGAATCAAATGGGAACGGCATTTAATGACAAAAAAGTTTTATTCATTATATGCAAGTCATCGAATTTCTAAAATTTCTGAGAGATTTATATTTTGTGACGCTGGTAAATAATGAATAAATTTATGACTTAACTTTCATTTTTAGGATATTATTATGATCCATCTTTAGGCTCTTCCATTCATTACTGCGTGTATTCGAACATACCTTCTGGTTGTCATGGAAACGGATGACACGGATGTGTTGTCTTGTCATTGTTGTCAATATCAAAACCAAAAGTGCAGGAGTTTCATTGTGTACGAAAGTTTTTAAATGTTGAAATAATAATTAAACACCATGAATAACTTTGATCGATGCAACAAAGTAACTGGAGTGCACTGGTTAAAAACACCAATAGAAAATATTAAAATAAAGTAAGTAAATATTTTCTTCGGTTACCGCGAGGATTACACATGAAATAAAACTATGAAAACGGATAAACTCGCGTATATTAACTAACTTTAACTTCATTCCGACTTTACAGCATCCGATGACTGCATCACCGCAGACCACGAACCCTGTAAAGTGTTCGAAACTACGGAATGAAGTTAAAGTTAGTTAATATACGCTATTACGTGAGTTTATCCGTTTTCATAGTTTTATTTCATAATGTAAGTTGTTAGTATTTATTATGATGATAAAATCCGATCAATATTTTTAATTATTTTTATTTTTCTCTGGTATATTTTATCTAGTATGTTTTCACGCCATATGTATAATTAGTTAATTATTTCAAGTTGTATAAGTGAAGTGTAGTTCAATTTGCCTGAACTTAGATAAAACATATGTAAGATATTTTTCTGTCCATCAATTTCCTTCTAGTTTTTTGTTTACTGCTAATACCAGTAATGTTTGCCTGGCTATATAATTTTTTTAATCTTTATTCTAATTTTATTTTAACTCTCGTCTGTGGGAACTGAACAGACCCATTCTCAACATTCATAATGTTGATAATATTAATAAGATACACGTCAGTATGTTAATGTCACAAGACTAGGGTTGCCATCTTTAAAATTTGGAAAACAGGACACAACGCGTGAAAACCCCGGGTTTTAGAGATTTTTTCCAAATTTTATTCATTTTTTAAAACTTGGTCTACAAATGAAACCTTCTCCGGATGCCCTTCCTCTAAACTAGGACAAATTCGGGGAACCATGACGGATGGCAACCCTATGCATGACCATCAGTGGCAGAGGGTTAGAATGTACACAAAGAGACAAATATATTGAAAAGTGATATTTCAGGATTGAGTGCCCATAATATAATATATCATCAACTTATTGTTTTCAGAATAAAAATGAAACCTCATGAAGGCATTAAAACGTTACCCAAGTTTGAGACATATAAAAATGATTCAAATAATACCCAGCAAGTAGAAAGTAACAAAATAGAGGAATTTGGATTTAACTGGCAAGAGAAAGCATTCAGTTTGCATGAAATACAACGGTACAGCAACATACACAACTGTATTTCAGAAAGTGAACTGTCATACCATGAAATGTTGGAAGAAACGGGTTACCAACCTGAAAAAATATTCACATACATCCACCAGGATTACCATTTACCAATGCCAGTTAATAAATTAAAAAAAACTGGTGATGATACTCTAAATTTGAATTGTTGCCTGGAGAGAATGAATTTGAATGAAAAAGTGTTTAGAGAAGATACAAGCTCTGTGGCGCATTTGTTTAGAAGTGAGGAAAGTGTTGCCAGTGAGGAAAAATGGATGTCCATGCATGTAATGTATGACAACTCAGAGTATAATGAGTAAGTATGGTATGATTCACAGTGATCGGCACTATGGGTGCAAAATTTCACAAAATGTGTCATAATTTGCAAAACAAACATTTTTCACCCATTATTCGGAACACTAATGATTATTCATACATTAAAGAGGTAAGAACTCGCAACTCACATCAATGGAACCTACCTAGTACATGTTGGTCTCCGGCGATGTCTGCCTCCCACCTAGGCCAGGAGTACATACAGTAAACGAATTTAAGTTCCTACCTGTTTTGTAGAATAGAAATGTTGTTAGGCATTCACAATGCATTAAGGTTAAAATTTTCATTTTAGTATTGATATGTCAATAACTATTATTTGTCACTGCACAGCACAGGCAACCTGTCCCAACTCTGTCTGGTATTGGTGTTATGATGTGTGACTAATAAATGAATATTTTTATTTGCTGATGATTGCTCGACATGTTTCGATCCATTTAGAGGATCCTCATCATGGAGTACCCGCGACCAAAGTCCGACGTTTACACGATGGATCGAAACATGTCTAGCAATTATCCACTTTATTACGTAAGTAACCCGTTTGATAAATATGTTTGAGTCTCACGTTAGTTATAATTAAAAAAAAATTAAGTATTTGCTTTTTAAAAATATGTTTCCTTATTGCAGAGACTCTCAACTTCTCTTAAAGCAAGAGTACACCATACTCTCCCTCTATCACAACGTGTCACAGAACTACCTGATAATGGCACCTGATGTGAACAGCCTGGATTTGAACCCGTACCAAATGGACTCAGGGTATGAGTATGCTGTTGATCTGGAGTTTGAGAAGGTGGATGGAGAGGAACTAGTAATACTTGTAAGTTTAAGTAAGTTTTATAATGTTTCTGGTTCTATCAACTTTTAAGGACCATAGTAAACTAAACCCTTATATATAGTTTCATGTCCGTCTCTCTGTCTGCAGCTACCTTAGTAAAAGAAATGAAATGTAGAAATTTCTATACCTAAGTGAATATTTTGTAGATACAAGCTCCAGAATTAAAAAAAATGTGTCTGTGGGTTCGAAAAGGAGAAAAAAAACATGTCGTTTAGGCTTATAGATTTTTTTTCTCTAATTCGACACGCTTTTAACCGCTTTTTTTCTGTGTTAGTTTACCTATCCTGTGGTACAAAAAACTATTCGAGGGAGAAAAACTGCCAATTTCTGAAGAATGAACTTTTGACAGCTATAGATTTATCCTTATTAATATGAGAGCAAGATTCGCCATTTTTGTGACAATCTTAAAGTCATTTGTATAAGGGTGCGGCTCCACTGACGCGGATAGGAGTGGAGATGTGCAAAATTGGTCAATGAGACCACATCACAGTGTTTCGAATTTTGAATTTGAAGAATACAGTTGGTCAATTTTGCACATCTCCGCTCCTCTCTGCGTCAGTGGAGACGCACCCTAAGGCTCAGTTCTAAACTGTCAACTGCACATTTTTAGAAATCGGCAACTATAGTTTCAAACAGTCACCAAAGTTTTAAATGATTTTATCTGTTTTAATTTAACTTACCTTCTTATTTATTCAGTTAAAGAAATTGAGCAAGAAATGGGAAAAGCGCCACAAGCAACTAGTAAAGTTTGTCATGCCACCGCTCGGCAGAAAACATCATTTTGTCACGTTGGAGCTACTCTCAGCTACCGGCTTTGATCTGGACAATTTGTATATTGAATTTACTATTAAGGTAAGAAATTAAAAAACAAACCTTTAGCTTCCGTAGCCTAATTGGTAGCAACCCTGCCTGGGACGTGCCGGGTTCAAATCCCAGCGAGGGCCATTATTTGTTTATTTATCACTATACCTCGATATTTTTCTAGCAAGAACGAGAGATTGACAAAATTAAACATCGACAAAATTAAACATAGGTATCATCATCACATCATCAGCCTATGATAGTCCACTGCTGGACGTAGGCCTCTCCTATTAACTATACGTATAGACGCATTAGGAGGTAAATGCCCATAATCACCACGCTGGGCAAGCGGATTGGCGATCGCAGTAATGTGTCCACTATGATGACGCTGCTGCCCTCATCAATCTTTTATCAAATAATGGTCAGTGACACTTCAATCCTTTAGTCGACTCTTACGACACCCGCAGGAGGAGTTGGGGTGGTGACAAATGTATTTTTACTGCCGTCACCACACCAACATAGGTATATTTATCAGTTATCACAAATATTTGTTCTTTGGTCATGGCTGTCGAAGTACTTAAGTATCTTTATATATCTCTCTATTAAATATATCGTCGCCTGGTACCCACGTCACAAGCCTTAATTGAGCTTATCGTGGGACTAGACCGATTTACGTAAGTTGTCTATCTCTATAATGTATATATTTCTTATTAATTTATTATTTACTAGCGACCCGCCCCGGCTTCGCACGGGTACTATAAACCTTCCTCTTGAATTACTCTACCTATTAAAAAAATCTCATCAAAATCCGTTGCGTAGTTTGAAAGATTTAAGCGTACAAACGGACATAGGGACAGAAAATGTGACGTTATTTTATACTATGTAGTGATGATAACGTTGCGCCTACATTTTCTAAATAGCAATGTCCCACAGGTGCCAGAAGAACTGCAGTGTTCAGATGCACTGCACGGACGAACGCACATGACCAAGTCTTACACTGACGAATATGGAGAAAAACAGTGGAATTTTGGACATTTAGTGGAGCTATCTTTGGAGGGGCCTTTAAACACAGGTACCTTACCTAATCTATAAATATTGGATTTCATCTGCGACCATACATTTTATGCTGCCAAACGAGACCATGCACCTAAAGAAATAATTCTTCTAAAGTACTTAAAATAGTATTTTATGCGAAATAAATAGAGTAAAATGACTTAAATTGCATGAAAATGAATGATTAAAATTGCAAGAAAATTATGTTTTGCTGTTCATACCTCTCAGGTTGCGGGTGGCGCAGGACCGGTCATTGCGGCAATCTTTGGGGGAGGCCTATGTTCAGCAGTGGACGTCTTTCGGCTGATATGATGATGATGATGTTCATACCTCTAAAAATAGCTACTTGTCACATAAAATCTATGAATGCAGTATCAAGGTGCATTCAGACTAAACGAGCATTCGCTATTCTTAGTACACCAAACGAAGGAAACTCAGAGGAAAAAACTCGTGTATAAGCGAATTTTGGCATAGTTGTAGGGAATGGTGTTTTAAACCACATACTAAAAGTACTGGTGGTTAGGGGTGGAGCTAACGGGGGGAGGGGGGTGTAAAGGTCCTTATTTTTAATTTTTCGTAAATAACTCGTAAACCGTGGCTTATAGCAAAAAACGTTCTAGTACATAAGTAATCTACATCAAATTCTCTACAAATAAGATCTATGCATGTTTCCTCTGGGATCAACATGTCATGAGATAAGAAAGCAAGAAGATGGACACAATAGAAATAAACACATTTGTTTAAGTTGGTATGGCACATACAGAATGCTCGCGAGCATTCCAATAGATTTTAATGCTCAATTCCTGACCATATTTAGAGTCTTTAATGTTATAAAAAAATTCCTGGATTCGGCTTGGTTTCAGAGATAATCAACCTTTTTTTCGAAATAAGTTTTTCGACGTAACTCATCATAAAACTTCTTTTTGATTACAATGCTACCACAATGTGTTTTAATATTACCACACCTTTTGCCTGGCAAAAAAAAATGAGAATAAACTTGACGAAATAACCAGTCCCTAAAAAAAATATTAAAAAAATATTTTTTACAAATTGTTGTTGTGATAAAAAGTACTGGAAATGTCAAAAAGTATTCAAAAAATCTAAAATAAAAGAGAAAAAAAAATATTTTTTTGGTGGTATTTGACATTAGATCTCATAGTCATTTTTGTTTATTTTGATATCTGGAATGCATACTTAAAATCTTTTGGAATGCTCGCACCCGGGCGCGCCCTGTATGCTTATTTGTAAAAATAAAATTCCTACTTATCTTCTAAACCTAAAATATTCTCAAAATCATCGTCAGAAGATTTTAACTATGCATTCTAGACATTAAAACAGACAAAAAATATTACGAGACCTAATGTCAAATACCACCAAAAAAATATTTTTTCTTTCTTTTTTTTTAGACTTTTTGCATACTTTTTAACATTTCCAGTACTTTTTTATCATAACAACAATTTGTAAAAATTATTTAATTTAATATTTTTTTTTAGGGACTGGTTATTTCGTCAAGTTTATTCTCATTTTTTTATTACCAGGCAAAAGGTGTGGTAATATTAAAACACATTATGGTAGCATTGTAATCAAAAAGAAGTTTTATGATGAGTTACGTCGAAAAACTTATTTCGAAAAAAAGGTTGATTATCTCTGAAACCAAGCCGAATCCAAGAATTTTTTTATAACATTAAAGACTCTAAATATGGTCAGGAATTGAGCATTAAAATCTATTGGAATGCTCGCTAGCATTCTGTATGTGCCATACCAACTTAAACAAATGTGTTTATTTCTATTGTGTCCATCTTCTTGCTTTCTTATCTCATGACATGTTGATCGCAGAGGAAACATGCATACATCTTTTTTGTAGAGAATTTGATGTAGATTACTTATGTACTAGAACGTTTTTTGCTACAAGCCACGGTTTACGAGTTATTTACGAAAAATTAAAAATAAGTACCTTTACACCCCTCTCCCCCCGTTAGCTCCACCCCTAACCACCAGTACTTTTAGTACGTGGTTTAAAACACCATTCCCTACAACTATGCCAAAATTCGCTTATACACGAGTTATTTCCCCCGATAGGCAACTTTTGGTTTTCGTTAGGTGGGCTATCTGTCCCTCACTCTACGAAATCAACGAATCACGTATTGTGTAACGATCGAATTTCGTAGAGTAGGGGGTTAGAATAGCGAAAGCTCGTTTGGTCTGAATGCATCTATACTCGCTATTAAAAATAACAAAGTCGATTTTTACCAAAACAGTCTATCAATTATTTTTTGAGTACTTTCCCTTCATGATCCAGTTTTGGGACACTCGGTATAATATCGAATCTTTCAACTTCCATAGCCTAGTTGGTAGTGACCCTGCCTACGAAGCTGGAGGTTCCGGGTTCGAATCCCGGCGAGGGCATT
The DNA here is from genome assembly GCA_025490895.1 of Thaumatotibia leucotreta. Lineage (NCBI taxonomy): Eukaryota > Metazoa > Arthropoda > Insecta > Lepidoptera > Tortricidae > Thaumatotibia > Thaumatotibia leucotreta. Next base: position 29,845 of record JALPQI010016674.1, read on the forward strand.
ATTTGTGTATTTATTTATCACAAATATTTGTTCCTTGGTTATGGTAGTCTATTTATGTAAGTATCTATATGTATCTATCTATTATAGATATCGTCGCTTGGTACCCACATCACAAGCCTTAATTAAGCTTACCGTGAGACTAGGTGGATTTGTGTATGATGTCCCAAGATATTTATTTATTTTTTGTTTTTGCATCTGGATGGTGAAGGCCCTTAAATTACTAATTTTATTTCAGACAAACCACCTCTAAAAATATTCTTCGAAATAATCTCCACCGATTGGTGGGGTCGCCAACGCACCGAAGGCTACACCCATCTCCCTCTAACGCTGCACCCTGGCCGTTACAGCCGGCAGCTGTCCTGCTCGCGCCCTGAAGAGTTGAATCACGTGGTTGCCGAAAGCAGGAGGTTTTTTGTTGGGGGGTGCCATTTGATCAAAGATTTGGAGGTGTTGGCCAAACCTCAGATGCAGGTTTGTAGTATTTTATCTAAATTATATCATTAACATCTCGTAACTTGGTGATAAGTATCGTATGCCCCTTTCTGTCTTATCAACATACCTCGCAACGGATGTAGCAAAACCGTAGCATTTGACAGTTTGATGTCAGGGTTGGCGATTACGATGACGAATTTACTTACTCTACTGCACAGTGCACGTATGATTAATATTAACATAAGCAGTATTATTCCATAAATAACAAAATCCAAAACGTACGGTTAGGGAAAATGTCACAGAATAAAAAAAATCGAGATCTAGGCTTAATTTAACAGGAAAACTACCACAAATTAAAGACGGTTTTAAAAAAACAATCCGGATTATGCTGCGGCTACGGCATTAAACAATCTTTTAAAAGAAGCTGAGTTAATAACAAACAATAATAAATAAATACATTTCAAAATTATACATAAGTAGGTATTTAAATTATGGGCATTTACCTCCTAATGCGTCTATACCTACGCATAGTTAATAGGAGAGGCCTACGTCCAGCAGTGGACTATCATATGCTGATGATGATGATGATTTAAATTATTTACCATTGACGGTAGATGTTTTTAAGTTTAAAATGGATTTACACAAGAAGGCGACGCAATTTGAGTGCAACAAATAAGAAAAATGTAATAATTTATTTTGAAGATCGATAGAACATTGAATACCTACTGTTGCCGCGGTGTTTTTTGGTATTCGTAGTAGTGACAACCCTGACGCACATTTGCTACAGATTTGCCGGCTCGCAATTACGGGGTATGCTTATCAATATGTCTATAAGTTAGTAGATGTTTATGAAAAGAGGGATAGACAGTACCACTGCTTTTTGTTTATTTCTCGCGAAAATGACCATCTCCCAAACTACGTTGGTACGTGCAATTTCCAATTAGATAAAATGGTGTACTGCCATTTGGCAAATTA
>JALPQI010016675.1:0-30326 GCA_025490895.1 Thaumatotibia leucotreta
TGTATGAGATGATATACACATGAAAAATAATCAGACAAATGGCCACCTCAAACAGCATCGGAGATACCTTCCCTTTTCATCCCCTTTTTTTATCACTTTTTCACACATTTCCGGCGTTATCTCAGTGATCGTGTAGGCTTAGCATATGATTGACGCAACAATATGTCGCGGCGAAATAGCCTATCCGTCTCTCTTTTATTAATATAGCTAGTAAAAGACGGGAAATGTGTCTCGCCGCGACATACTATCGCACCAATCATATGCTAAGCCTAGTGGTTCGAATATTTTGTTTTAATTGCTTAAGGTTCGTTGACGTATTAGAAAAGACACATCCCTTTAAATAACCGCACAGAAATAGTCAGGAGCTGTTAAATCAGGCGATCTTGGAGGTCAGTTAATGTCACCTTTTTCGAAATCAACCGACCGGGAAACATTATTTTTAATGTATCTATTGTGGCTTATTAAGTAAAACACGTTGTTTCGTCGTTAACCGCTTCATAATACATTTGCCGTATCTACACAATATAATTTCGTTGCAAATACTGTCAAATTTACCGCCAAAACAAAATGGCGGCAAAAAAAGTTGTATACCTCCAGTTGGCCACCCTGTACTTGGTATAAATTAAAACGATAAATCTCGTAAAATGTGCCATTAAGTTCTGTCAAAAGTTTACGAAACGTGGAAGTAGTCTCCATTATCCTTAACGACCCACGGGAGGTAACCTTGGCGCCCTACTTTGCGAGTTTACTTTATACTACATTACACCGAAATTACATATTAAGTACAGTTAGAATATCTCGCTTAATGGCATATTACATTACAGGTTACAGTAATATTACGACATAGTAGTTACAGTAAGTGGCATTTACACAGGTGGTTCTGCTGATCAAAAGCTAAATGTCATTAGTACATTAGTAGTGGGTGTTTAGGTTTACCACGTAAAGGCTTAACACGGCCTAATTTGTATTTTTACAATAAATATTTCTTCTTCTTTCTTCTTTTGAAAATAACTGCCGTTTTGCAATTCAAAGTAATAGTAATATTTAAAACAGTAATGGTAAAGTTATTGAACCTATGGCAAGAGAATTTTCTCATAAAATTTTCCAGTAATTTTTATCAATTTTAAGAAAGTCTGGGACTAAATACTCGTAGTAAATAGCTATGTACTGCACCTTTGCGTAGTTTAATTTATTGTCCCTATTAGATTTACGCACTACATCATACAGGGACATATGAAGTTACATTAGACCATTAGGCATGTCAACATAAACAAAGGCTGTGTTTACGATGTGACGTCACGTCTGTCTCAGGCATTACTGGCATAGACAAAACTGCGCGTAGAACAATGGATACGATATTCAAAGCCTAGAGTAATAGTATTCATAAATCTCATATAAATCGACTTGGTCTCACGGTGGGCTAGTTTAGCGCGTATTATACAGGGTGTTCTTAGCCAGTTAGGATAGGATTCACATGAAATATTATATGAAGGGGGTAATAATTCCCACAAAGACTTAATTCGATTTTTTTTAGTTCCGAGACAATGTTTTTTAACATACCAAAAGTAGAGATAAATCTAAGTAGGCCAAACAGATTTTTACTACTCACTCACTGTCTATAAAGGTCCATTTAGACCAAACAAGCATTCGCTCATTCTATGCCCCACTACCAAAAGTACGAAATCAACGGATTTCGACGAATCACGTTTTGTGTAACGAACGAATTTCGTAGAGTGGGGGATAGAGTGAGCGAATGCTCGTTTAGTCTAAATGCACTTTAACATACATCCAACAACGCGTATTCGTACTGTGTCGCAAATCCTCTTATTTGAGTTCTAAGATTTTTGAACGCGCTTCTGTCATGGGCACCTAGATGCTTAGCCAAGTTGCCAATCGCTAACGCTTAGAAGCGTATCGTAGTTTTCCCTCTCTGTCACTCTTTCATATTAGAGCGACAAAGACAATTAGCTGTCTTTCGTTTACGATTGACGATTAAGTGTTGGCGATTGGCAACTTGTCTAAGCACCCTGAACGTGATCTGTTCGCAAGCCGATGGGCAAATGTATGATGAAATGATGATAGTGGTATATTATAATGATGTTCTGTATTGTGTCTAAGTAAGTGTTGTGTCGTTTAAATTGTACAGTGCTTTAGTTTATACTGTCATACTGTATATTTTTTGTTTGAATAAATTAAGTAAAACATTAAAATTACATTATAAATTAACTTACAATATTGAAGTAAAAAACTAGAACTTAGATGTAAACTTAACTTAAAAAATATATACGTAATAATATCATGGCAAAAATACCCATCAATATCCGCTCCTTAGGCACTGGTCTCACCGCGAGCTACTAAGCTATGAACTATCGGCTACAAACACGAACAAAACATACACACTCGGCGATACTCGCCCAGCTATCAGCTATCACCGCCGAGCGAGTAGCTTAGTAGCTCGCGGTGAGACCAGTGCCTTAGCGCTTCCAATGCAAAGGTGCCCATAACACTCACGGCATTGCCGCGTTGGATAGCTATGGCCAACCTCTGCACCAGAAACGATTCGGAGCGGCGGTCTTCTCCCCTTTGCCTGAGTCGACGCCCTATGTCACGCACCAGAAGTTTCGCTTCCTTCCCCCAGCACCTTACTGCGGGAATAAATAAAATATTTATAAGATATTAATGTAAGAATGCTTCATGTTTTTTTCCCAGGACTCAAAGCTGAGTATGAACCTGCTAAACAAGCACGGCGAGACGTTGGAAGACAAATCCCTCACCATCTGCAGCGGGACAGACTACATCAACATCAACTACCAGCACGTCGTGTGTCCGGACGCGAACACCGCTAAGGTACCCTTTAGTACCCTTTAGCACCCTTTAGTACCCTTTAGTACCATTTAGCACCCTTTAGTACCCTTTAGTAACCTTTAGCACCCTTTAGTACCCTTTAGCACACTTTAGTACCCTTTAGTACCCTTTAGCACCCTTTAGTACCCTTTAGTACCCTTTAGCACCCTTTAGTACCCTTTAGCACCCTTTAGTATCCTTTAGCACCCTTTAGTAACCTTTAGCACCCTTTAGCACCCTTTAGTACCCTTTAGCACCCTTTATTACCAAGGATCGGACAAACGCCCGTCATTTTGAAAACATAAGCCTGTTCCGTACAGTAGAGACTTCCTTATGTTATGATGTTAACATATTTTATTGTATAAGATATTTTTTTTAATAACTCTATTACAAAGTGTATATTTAAGAGATCCTGTGTCCTTCTTACTTGTACAAACCAGGATTATGATTTTATGACATTGGTCACTAATAATAATTTAATATCAAAAATTCTAAATCGTTAATTGGTTACAATCATGATGTGTACAAGTAAGAAAGAGTCAGGATCTCCTAAATAAATACTTTGTGTTATTGTTATAAAAAATATCTTATAAAATAAAATACGTTAATATCATAAGATAAAGAAGTCTCTACTGTACGGAACAGGGTTATGTTTTCAGAATGACGGGCGTTTGTCCGATCCTTGTTTATTACCCTTTAGCACCCTTTAGTACCCTTTAGCACCCTTTAATACCGTTTAGTCTTGGTTATTGTGGTCCCAGTACCGATTTACAGAGGTAGTGTATAATATTTCCCTTCAGGTTTTCAAGGAAACGTCTAAATAAATATTGATGTAACAATGAATTTCGGTTACCTAACCATTGGATCGAAGTTAAAATAGCAATGTACCGAGAAGTTTTATAAGATGCGAAACTTCTGTAGAGAATGTTCTCGGCAATTTAAATTTTACCAGCACATGTCTTTTAAGGTATATTTTATGCCTTGTTTACTCAATTGTAGAATATTGTAATTAATATAATATTATGTAACTAGTATTCTTTATAACACTTTTTATATAAGTTTTCATGGAAACATTCTCAATGAGAACTTACTCTTAAATTCTCGGAAATTTCCGAGTATATTCCCGCAATTTTGAGAATATTCTGTAACTTGTACATTGCTAAGTTAAGAGATACATTCGAGCGTTTCCGTGAAAGAAAGTGTAAAAAGGAAAAGAATGTTCATTACCTCTGTAAAGTACAGGAGATGGAAAACTAGTAATGACTATGAAACAACCGGTTAAAACCGATTGTGCACACTTACATTAACCAGTTGTGCATTCCTTCCTTACATTAAACTAATTGGAATCCCTGTATTACGTAATATTGAGGTACTATGGGACCAATACTCTGAATCGTCAAAAATTACCTATTGAACTATCCTATCCCCTAATATTTTAATAGTGAATTATAAAAGTTATTGAACATTTTACTCAAGCTGAATGTCTCCATTTGTCATGTCACACTTGGAATATTTACTATGCCAATGAAAATATATATGTAATTTGATTTAATTTATATATAACTTTTACAGACGAGGAAAGTAGATATTTTTAATTTTACGAAATTAGTGTCGGTTGTCTTACGAGTGAATCGCGTGAAAAAATCTACATTTCAACAAAAATATCATTTTTAGTACAGATGGTGGCTTTTTTAGGCTCAAGTGCGAGAAGTGGCTCATTTTACGTCAGGTCCAAAACTTCGGAGGGCCATCTGTAACTAACTGTAACTGTAAAAAACGTCGTACGAGACACGTGCAGAAAGGAAATTCGTAACTCGTGTCGATTTAAACCACGCCCTTCGGTCGTGATTTAAAACAACGCCACTCGTTTCGAATTTCATATTTTTCGCATTTATGTCGTAATTACTAATATAGGTGGGTCATCCGCTTTTTTTTGTTAGTTATTCTGTCACGTCATCAGGAGACAACACTTGCATAGATTGCGAAATGAAAGTATCCACATATATTATGATTAGTGTGTGACCTACGTTCGAAGGGCTACGTAAATAAAAAAAAATAAGTTTAATCAATTGTAATGCTGTTAAACTATGATTTTAAGGTCACCCTTAAAATCATAGTTTAACAGAATTAGGAGAACGTAACCATAGCAAAAAGTGGCATAAAAAAGTGATTGACCTAGGTACAGATGTAGTGCAAAATCCTTTCTCTTCGGCTTTTCACAGAAACGCCCGAATTCATCTCCCTGATCCCTGTCTCAATTAGCTTCAGTGTAATATAATTATACTGAAGTTCATTGTGACAGCAACATGAATTCGGATGTATCCGTGAAAAGCCGAAGAGAAAGGATTTTGCACTACATCTGTACATCATTTTACAACGCATAATGCGAGAAAAACATACATACTTATTACCAATGTGGAACAGTATTTTTTCAAGCATTACTCTGCCCATACAATGAGCATTTCCTGATGCAATGTAAGATATAGTTCGGGAAATATTATTTGACCGACTCTTATCTTACTTACGACCTTTTGTTTTGCATCATTAACAATAGAAAAGTGCTAGACTGCTGATTGTCTAGTAGTGTTAACGCAAAACAAAAGGTCGTAAGTAAGATAACAGTCGGTCAAATAATATTTCCCGAACTATAATCATCAGTTTAAGTGTACTGAACATGCTACGCTAGTTAGATCAATTCCTGTTAAACTAGATGTCTACTGCTGGATCTAGGTTTAGATCAAACTTGAAAAATCTAAATTCTGGATACAATAAGCGATGTCCATCTAGCGTCCACGCAAATAGGCACGTTTGAAGTCTAGTTGCGGAAAATTGGCCAGAATACAATACAATACTACTGCTTATATGGGAAATATTAATAGACGCGAAAAATCTCAGCACAATTTCAAGACAATTTTATAAATGCAATTTTGTATGGCGTGCGACTTTCTTGTTATATTTTGTTCATAGACACGACAGGCAATTTAAAGAACTGTAAGTTCAGATAAGAAAAGTTAAAAAGTACTATAACAATCGAAATGTGACGGGCATGGAATGCGATTTAACGGAAACGGTATTTTAAAATAAAAACAGTACACGAGGTACCTATCTACAGGTAGTACCAAAATTATGTGCCCATTCAATATAGATTTAGCAAAAGTATAAATGTCGTTAGTATTTCTTTTATACAGGGTGAACGATATGAAGTGTTACCAATTTCAAAGGACTGCGATTTTTTTGTTGCAACAATTTATTACTAGATATAAGTAAGAAAAAACAAGAGAAAAATATTATATTTTGTGGTTAAATTTACTTTTAGTCAATATGACTACCTTTTGCCTTGACTATGGTCTTCAAATAATCGGTAAAAAAATATTTGCTCGCAGCACGTTTGTGATTATGTGCCAGTGAAATACGATCGCTTTCTTCATTGCATTTATATTACTATTTTCGATAATAAGCCGCTATTACTTTGACGCCAGACTTAATCGTTCACCCTGTATGTGCAATGTGACACATATGATCCGGTGTCCCAAACAGGCTAACCCACCATAGACGTTTTTTTTTTATTTTTGGCATAAACGACCTTCTACGCTTTTCTAATCAAAACTCGATACTGAACGGGCAAACGGAAGGCCGCTATTTTTTTAGTTTTACACGCTCTACTGTACCCATACGAAGGGTCCACGGAAAAAACACATACAGTGCTTAAAAAAATCAGGGCAAACTCACACCTTATTCTGTTAAAAGTGTTGTAAGGTGATATTTTCTTCGGTTACCGCGAGGATTACTCATGAAATAAAACTATGAAAACGGATAAACTTGCGTATATTAACTAATTTTAACTTCACTCCGACTTTCCGATGTTTCCATCACTTTACAGGGTTCGTGGTCTGCGGATGACATCCGCAGACCAAAAATTAGTTAATATACGCGAGTTTATCCGTTTTCATAGTTTTATTTCATGTTGTAAGGTGGTTTTTCCTTCTGCAATTTGAATGGACTAGTTCTTTCCGTGGACCTTTCATATGAAAATTTTACGCAAGTATCACGTTTAAAATATTTAAATGCGAAATACACGTACATTTTATAGTCAGTATAGTAAATTGCTCCATTAGGAGCAATGCGGTTGGAATGGGACAGTTTCGGCATAATGGCGGAACCGTAAAACGGGCTTAACGGGTTTACTGTTCTTCCGTTTGTTTGGCACGACTGTGGAATTATCTGGAATTTAGAATATAGATAACTGTATAGAAATTATTATTGGCCGTGAGTGAGAATACATTTGTCACCACCCCAACTCTTCCCGCGAGTGTCGTAAGAGTCGACTAACGGATTGAAGTGCCACTGGCTATTTTTTGATAAAAGATTGATGATGGGTAACAGCGTCATCATAGTGGATACATTCATCATTTTCAGTAGTAGATTTTTTTCTCTCTCTTGATAGTGTCAGACGATTCGAAAATGCTTATTAATTTAATAAGCTTACTTGAATAAAGAATAGTTTGACTTTGACGTTACTGTGACCGCCAATCCGCTTGCCCAGCTTGACGATTTACCTACCTCTTAATGCGTCCATACGGATAGTTATTAAGAGTGGACTGAGATAGGCTGATGAGTGAAGATTTGATGTGATATATAAATTAATATAATATTTTATAACAATAGATCGAACTTAATATTATTGGCAAAGGATCAATCATAAAATCATATATTTTTTCTCGACCTTCGCAATCTACCTATTTAGTTAATTTTCAGGCTTTCGTAGTCCTAGGAGTTCCTTCACCTAGTTGACTACCCTTACCGAATTACCCTTATAGTTTGAATTGAAATCGGTTATAAAGGCAATGAAATTATTTATTACTTTTATTAGGATTTTTCCTCGTAACATGACTTGGAAAATTCAGCTTGAGTATAATTAAGATCCTTAGTATAAAACTGTAACCTTGGTTATTTGATGATCCGTAGTTATTTGGTGACAGAAAATCGTACTTCCTCTCTCTGTCACTCTTTCTTATTAGTGCAATAAAGACACACAGGACCTTGCCATAGTAATATCTGCTGTGGTGCATTATGCTGGTGGTAGGACCTCGTGCGGGGTCCGCCCGGATAGCTACCATCGTCTTACCCGTTGACCTGCCGCTAAATAGCAGTGTTTGTACTGCTGTGTTTCGGTTTGGGGGTAAGATAGCCGGTGTACTTACTGGCATCGATAGAGGCAATCCATCTAAGTCCTCAGGGTAGGCAGCGTAGAAAAAGTATATATATTGGAATTCAAATCGTACGACAGTTGGGGCCTTATCACACTTGCGATTTACAAGCGATTTGAAAGCGAAGCGTACGCGCGGCGTGTTTCGTCACGTGCCCGCAACCAATTCGCCGCGATGGTGTCGCGATTACGCCGCGACCGCGTGACGAATACGCCGCGACTGCGCAGCGAGTTTGCCGCGTCAAGAATTGGTATCCATTATGTAATAATAAATCTTATTAGTGACTGTCCAAGACTCAGATCACTCTGAGCGATTTACTGACGGCTGAGCAGCGTAAGTATTCGTTACGCGATCGCGGCAAAATCGCGACGCACTCGCGGCGAATCGGTTCCGGGCACGCGACGAACACGCTGCGCGTACGCTTTGCTTTCAATTCGCTTGTAAATCGCAAGTGTGATAAGGTCCTTGCTGCAATTTCCCTTTCAATGTTACTATTACAAGCTCCTATTTTGTGTCAGGATTCAATTATATCTAGATAACTGACTGTCACTGAATAACAACATCGACTAGCCAAGTCAACACTATTCCTAAGACCCAATTCCCTCTCGCGATCCCTGGGGTCACGTGGCACTGGATCTATCCCCAATAGCGTTGAAAATGTAGGAAAAAATCAAATGTCTTTTTCGGGTATATATGAAAATGTATGTCGTTTTTTTCCGGGTTTTTGGGATTTTACAGAAATAAGCAATGTCACTGTCACTGTCACTCCTTTCCATCTATTTCAATTGACTTTTCCTCGGTGACGTACACCTGTAAGTTCTTACGTAAGCTATAGGGACAGGGCTATACTCAGGAATGAGATAGTGATATTCACCTCTCATTCGTTAGTATAGCTCCGTCCCTATAACTTACATAAGAACTTACAGGGTCGCGTTTTATAAAGTTACAATTTACAATTTCGCTGTTTGTCTTTCTAGCCAATATGTGCGTGCGTTAGAGAAGCAAACAGCGAAATTGTAAATTGTAACTTTATAAAACGCGACCCAGGTGTACAAGCGCTCTTATTCACATTCTGCCCCCATAAGCATAAACGCAGTACTAACTAGTTTTAAAGTGTCAATCAATTGTGAGTGAGCTTAGTAAAACGTCCCACTTTGTCGTTTGCCATAAAGCCGCTTTGTCAGTTTATTCATTTGAAGATACAAGGAAATCTCGTCTTTATGGTAAGCGACAAAGTGGGACGTTTTACTAAAAACTAACTCAATTGTAGTTTACTTTATTCAACTGCAAATTATGTTCTGGTATTATTAATTAACATCTTAAAACCAGTTACTGCGTTTATGCTTACGGTAGCTGCATTGGTTTAGAGTTGAAAATGAAAGTGGAAAATACATTGATTTTTCGAAAAAATCCGGAAAACAACGATCTCTTTGGAAATTTCCAACGCTAATCCCCAAGACCCTGACCTGGGGGTCACGTGACACTGGATTAGCTACTGACATGTTCGAAGGTATGGCTGGACGGCTTGAGATTCATCACCCACAATGTGAAAGCTAACAACGTCTGTCCTATGACCTGTCTGAAGAAACAGTAAGTCGCGTGACATGCGGCGCATGGCTTTGTAGGTTCAACCAGCAAATAAAGAACGTTCTGGAAACTGCTTGTGTCAGCTACACAATTCAAATACAATACAACACAAATATTGTGCATCTAAGTAGGTAATATAGGTACCTAATTATTACGGCATTCCTAGCGACAGTGTTAAAAGCGCGACGCCGTAGACGAAGGGCTTTTAATGATTCGAATTTGTATTCCACTTACCGACCGTGCGGACAAAAAAATAAGTAGTAAGACAAAGTATTAGATGACCGTACTAACATATCTATAACTCCGTAGGGAATTTCTCTTTTCTATATCTCGGGAGTTATAGGAAAGTTCCTAGGGATATAGGTTATAGATATATTAGTACGTTATTTTATATTATTTTGTCTTATAACTATTTTTGTTGCGCGCAAGTGTGATGAAAAACATTGTATGTAGGTACAGTCAAGGGCATTAATATATATACACTTCTCCATACTGATCCCTTACAAATGTGTCTATATATTAATGCACTCGACTGTACTTATGCATGACGGTCGGTACCTAAAGGTGTATTCAGACCAAGCGAACATTCGCTATTCTAACCTCCCAGTCTACGAAATTCGATCGTTACACAAAATGTGATTGCTTGATTTCGTAGAGCGGGGGATAGAACAGCGAATGCTCTTTTGGTCTGAATGCACCTTAAGCGGATTATAAATTCGAGTCATTAAAAGCCACAATATGACTGAGGTACTTTAATTGTTGGTTGAATATAAATGTGGTTCAATTTTACTTATCTAAATATTGTCTTATGTTGTGGGATATTATTTTCAACGCTTTAACATTTAGTTTTTATGTTGCACAACCTGCGTACAAGTAAAAAGCTTCGCGTTTATTATATATTATGAGCATTTGTACTGGCAAACATGTTTTGTAAGTAAAAAGGCGGTAAAACTGAAAATGGCTTATTTTTTTGTTAAAAAAATTGCTATCAGTAAGATATTTCATGCAATATTAGACACGTATTCTTCAAATTCGGCGCGAAATTCTAATTTTGTGAACAGCGAAAACTTCCACTGCTACATTTTTCAAATTTGCCTTATTCCACTGAAAAGTTGGCTTGCAAAACTGTATTCAATAATTTATAAATATTGGATGTCATATATGTACCTACTAAAGAAAAATTCTTTGGTATATGACAAAACTTAGATTCTGAGATGTCCGATATGATTCTGTATTCAATAATTTATGCTAATATTATACTCCGTCCATCTCTGTTAGTAAAAAAGGCGGCAAATTAAAATTGACTATGCTGCCGTGCTAAGTAAAAAAGACGCATATCTTATAGTAGTTCTATGGGAGATGCGCCCTTTTTAGTTAGCACAGCAGTATGGGCAGCCAACTCTTGCCTATTATTTTTAATTTGCCGTATTTTTTTATGACAGATTGTTAGACAGAGTAAGCTTACTGATTATGTTTTTTTTTTAATAAGCAATAAGCCTATTTCATATATATTTAACTGACAGCCTATGAAGCTTTTACTGTACGCCGGTTTACCAGCACGAATTAATTGCATGTTTGTTTTTTTAATCGCTTTTTGCTAAAGGTATGGCAGGAGGGTCTTCGCGCCATCACTCACAACAGCAAAATCAACAATGTGTGTCCAAGAACCAACCTTATGAAACAGTACGTACTTTTATTTCTAGCTTTAAAATACAGGAGGTGGTTTACAATTTAAAATACAGGATAATTAAACAAAAAGAATATAGAATATACACTTTTTTTAATGTCTAGTTCGGTAGCTGTAGCATGAGTTTTCAAGTAGGTTAGGTTTTACTCGATACGTAAAGCATTCTGTCGCGGTCGCACTGATACTGTAAATTGGAGATTGGAGCGAGTGCGATGGACAGCTTTACGTATCGAGTAAAACTTAACGTGTCCGTTACTTGGCAACTCATGCTACGACTACAGATTTTAGCTTTAAAAATAAATAATCTTAACAGTATACTCTATAACTAACATTATATCTGTAACAGTAAAAAAAGCGGCCAATTTAAATGTTTTATGGGCAGGCACCTCAAGGCTCATTTTTTTTGTGCTGATTAGATTGTTGAATAGAATACAATCATTCTAATTAAATAATTTGATTCTTACAAAATTGTATGAATCACACTTACACAGTTTATATTAATTAGGTAGGCAATACAAAAAACACGGCAATGTTCACGATTCCAGCATACTGTGACATTATTTTTTATATTTCTAACCTCATTTATGCACAGCCCGATTTATCAAACGAGCGAAATTAAAAAGGCGCCTGAAAAATGGCTGTTGTCATCTATTAATAAATAATGCTTATTTGAAATTGACCTAGATTATAAAATGGCGGCATTAAAACCATGTGTTTTATTATACGCTTTTTTCAACGTGGTCCCCGTTATGAGAAAAGTTAGACGCGTAGGGCGCGGAGCAATTTCAGGGCCCTTACTATAGTTTGGTAATGGGTAGGGTTTTACTATTTAACTTGACGCAAAAACAGTGTAAAATCATACCGTCTTTTTTGTGTCAATATCTCTAAAATCTCTTTTTTGCATATCACCGCAAATAGAAACCATCGGTTGACAACCAAAATTCACTAAGTGAGTATTAATCAAAAGGTGTCTTTAGACCAAACGAGCATTCGCTCATTCTATCCCCCACTCTACGAAATTCGTTTGTTACACAAAACGTGATTCGTCGAAATTCGTTGATTTCGTAGAATAAGCGAATGCTCGTTTTATCTAAATCCACCTAAAAAGTTTCTATCTACATTTGGATCACGTCTTTAATCCATAATTGATCTATGAAAAATGGTAGTCTGGCTGGTAGAGTCAATGGTTCTGAGCGAGTACTACCACATTTCCCAAAATGTCCCAAAATGTTTGTGTGAAGTGAAACGTTCCTTTTTGTCACCAAAAATGTATAGGGATCTGGTAGCAAAAAAAAAGGAAAAGTCCATACAAACTTCCTGAGACATTTTGGAAAATGTGGTGGATCTTGCTCAGAACCATTGACTCTACCAGCCAGCCTACCAATTTTCATCAATATCGGTGATCCAAATGTACTTACTTAAAATAAACCTCGTATCTCAGTTCCGATACAGTAAAGACATACGTTGCTATGAGTAGTGACAGTTATTATAGTAAACTTTGTTTGTTAGCCGACGATATGACTTTATCTACAATTTCGATTACAAAATGCCTAGTTGTTGTGTAATACCTAGTTGTCAAAATCTATAAGAACGTAGCGCTACACTAGTGCGAGAGAGAGAGAGATGAATTTCAAATTCAAACGAGACGAAACGATTGTACGTAGTTGATAGGTAACTCGATAACGAGTAACTGAAACCAAACTCGTAGTAAGGGATGCCTGAGGGAGTTTTTAATGCGAAAAATAGCAAGATTAGACGGAGCTGTGTCACATAGATAAGGCAGAGTTTTTTCATACTTTTTCATACTGTGAATGATAAGAAAACAGATGCCGTTTATTCAGGGAGTATCTGGTTACTTTTCCAAAAGAAAAACATTGTTTTGTTCTCAAAATTCTCCCCTTTTGTGTCACATCAGTAGTCTTTCGAAATGGGTTGTATTTTTACGGTAAAACCATATTATAATAACTATAATAAGTACCTAGTACCTGATCTTCATACGAAATATTCAGAGTTATTTTTTGATTCACCGTTGAAATTTTAGAGGGTTAATTCTGAGGTCATATTGATGAACTTTTACTATAGGACCTACATCCGATTCGAGAAAATTGTTTTATGTTCCAATACAAACCTTAAGATATTAGTAAGCGGAGATTTATAGGACATTCGATTTTTTTTCTCTACTCTACCTCAGAACTAAAGCTCAAAAATTTGAACGGTGAATAAATAATTTGTACCTAAAATAACGAAGCTATTCAAAATAAATTCGATGTTATAGTATTTTATGCAACCCTTGTTTAAGAGAGGTCAAAAAAGGTGAGTGACGTGGGAAGACGCCGCACGAGCATTTTTTGACTCAGTTAAACAATGTTGCATACAATACTTTTTCTACGACCACACATTTAGTTTTAAATAGATTGTAAATTTGAGAAATATTTTTAGTCAAATACAATTTTATTAATCATCAAGGTCGGGTGGGAGACGTCAAAATGAAAAAAGAAAGCTCCTCTATGGCTATTCATAAGAAATGACATTTAAAATTTGGTTGGCAGCCATGTATTTTCATAACATCATTACGTCTTGTATACACGAGGTGTCTTAAAATCCAAAAACGCACTGCGTGTATGCCCGAATGCGTTTACAGGGAATAGACAATATAGACTTATATTGACATCTGTAAGGTAGGGGCTTAAAGTTCACGACCCTGTAAATGACAAATAAAAGTACGGGAGTAGAAAAAAGAAACAACATTTGACATAATATTATTAACAATATTAACCACACAAACAATTTACACTCGAATTGTAGACGCGTTCAGAACAGATCAAAGTACCTAATGATTTACTCAATGCTAATTTCTTTTTTATATTTATAACCTACGAGAGGTTTTCTATTGTTTCGTTTGTAGTCTTTCCGGAAAAATATAAGAATTGTAATAACTGTAATAAGCAATATGGATGCCGAATTCTTAAATTCTTTTGTAGTCAAAGAACTTCAACGAAATATTTTCCGAGAAATTCTGTGTATGAAATTGTTGCTTATAAAAATATATTCTACTCGGTAGAATACGCGTACATTGTAGTTGACAAATGTTGCTAAATTGTTTATAGACTTTATTCTCAAACATGCAATGAAAATATTGTTGTTATGTTCCTTATAATAGGCTGCGAAGTATGAGTTATGAATTTATATCTTAATAATTGGGTAGGTGTAGGTACCAATGAAAGATTTCATTGAATCGTAAATCTCCTTTTTTATATCGGCGAAAGAACGAAAAACATTTCAATATAAACACGTAGCGTTCGCCAGAGCGCAGCTAACTAGTAATCCTATTCTGCTAAATTAAATAACTTTATAGTGTTCCGTTGGAGCAGTGATTGCAGAAAAAACAGTCAAGTCCGAGTCGTAGTTACACACTTGAGGTTCTGTACCACCACGCGATAATGAAAGCTTTAAGAGCTTTTTCACTTTTCAGGACAGCAATAAATTTCATTGAACATTCGGTTTTGGTGTTTAATTATAAACTGTAAGCGATATTGTAATATAAAAACGCCGATAAAACTTAAATTCCTTAAGATATCGTACTTATAGGTAATTGTCGTGACGAACATGACTGAAATGGGGTGACCCTAAAAGTGAAATTGCTCTTAAAGTACCAGGTTATTTTAGGATTTAGACAGATAGACACGAACGCAAAAACGAATTGATGCCTTTCGGATTTTACTGATACTGGCTTACGGACACTACTGCTGGACATAGGCTTTCGTAGACTATATTTTGGTTTTACAGTCTCACATTATGATCCAATATGGGAGTACCAAAAGGAATAAGAACCGTATGCCACTAAATTATTATTTTTTGCTAGACTTAAAACCTCCACAAGTTTTTGAGAAAATGACTGACAGATTTATGGTTGCCAGACCATTTTTCTGTATACCGCGTGTAAATCTAATGCGGGCGATAAATTAAACCAGGCATGGAATTCATCAGGGCAATCATGGACCAGATTTTTTTTAAGTTACACTTATTTATGACCGTACAATTTTTGATAAGATTTTACGGAGCACCAATGTAGGTACGAACATTTGTTATTAGTGATATGGCAGTTATGTCATCTGCTTTTGAAATTAGCTATCATACGAGCGTTTAACTTGAGTGTGTTGCTCTACATTGTGCGCCGATTTATTTTGTATGGATAATTTTGTTGCTCTAATTTTAAGTAAAGGTTATCTAAATGTACTTATTATGCCCTAAACTAATACCTAAAAGAGCTTCGCCCTTATTAGACTTACACCCCGTATAGGTACTTTAGTTTTTCACTGTATAATTAAACCGACATTTATACTGTATTGTATATCTCAAAACAAAATCTGGCAACCCTAGATAGATTAGACAGCTGAAAGCACGACTGCTGAAAGGACAACAAAGCTTAAGGGTTTCTTTTTATTTCCCGTACGGAACCCTAGACTAACTAAGTAACTAACCCTCACACTGCAGCGAAGTTCGCCCAATTTAGTTCCACTTTGAGTTACGTAGTTTCGTTGTCAGTTGCAACATGGCGCTTTTGAGTGAAACTCACTGTTTGTTCGCAACTGTTCAAAGCAACGAATATTGCGAACTGTAAACAACCTTGAATTTTATATTGATTTAAACTTTCACGATTATCACTTATATTTTAATGACAAACGGGTCTTAAGAGCATAAACTTATGTTTAATTTTATCCTGACGTTTCGAACATGAAATTACACCCGTGGTCGCAGACTAAAATAAAAATAATATCAGGGTAAAAGGAAACCTTTAATTTTGAATTATGGTAATATGCGTCTTATATAATCGAAATAAAAGGCTAAAATAAGTAGGTAAGGACTTTCATTACCTCAACATAACAGTAACTTTTTTGCTTTTCTTTTTTACCGATTTTTGCACAATTGCCGGAAAAAACCTTTATTCGTCTTATAACCCAATATTTAACGCTTTTTGCAGTGTTGTATTAATTTATGTTAATTCAACTAGACATATATTAATATTAGATACATTTTAGAACAATAATTGGTATTGTTATCTGCACGTTTATTGAATTGATTGCATGTTTTGACAACTGTAACGTGACTACAATAATTTTGTATTATTTCTATGTAATAATCAGAGATCGGAAAAATGTGCATCATTGTTCGCAATAATATGGACATGACTCCTAAGTTGATTGAATAATTAATAATTTAATCATTTTCAGAAAATTACATATTTGACACCGGTAACTATGAAAACCTTCTTAAATAGTCAAATTCAAATTCAAATTATAGTCACATTAAAGCTTCGAAATCATTTCGAATAATTTCAAGAAATTATTCATTTAATCGATTTTGGAGTCATGTCCATATTATTGCAAACAATGACGCACATTTGTCCGATCCCTGGTGATAAATGTAATAATACCTACTCTAAGTAAGTACACATATTTATAGTCTGACAAACCAACTTTGAAAACGTCATGAAATTTTATTTTTAAAACTTGTAAGTTTTGCGTCTGCGTTCCATTTTAATTTGCTGTGTTTTTCTAGTGATCGAAGTTGCTTGTGAGACTATAATAGAATAATATGTACAGTCGCCATCAGATACCTATATAGATATCGTAGAGTCCGCAGCGCTACGATATATCTGGTGGCGACTGTAGTAAAGTCGCCATTGTATACATCGGAACGAATCAACGAACACGATATGATGGAACACGAATTACTTGATATTGACGAAAACGAAGCGTGAAGAAGCATCTAGCGGGCGGTAGCAACTGACAGGTTACTGCTGGTCTCCTGTTCGTTGCCGCCGCAATTTGGGCTCTACTTTTCACTTACGATCAGGTGGAGTGGAGCCACTTTGTTGTGCTAATATAAAAAAAAATGACAACCGAGGGTCTACCTCGAACATCTTTCGAGCATCTGTCTTTGTCACTCCAATGACGCGTTTGTTGGAGTGACAGAGAAACTTTTAATAAATTAATTTACGTTTTTCGAACTAGATAGGAAGGGAAACTATGGAACCAGCTGTCATCCACGATATAACCGGAATCCTACGACCTTCAAATTTTTAACATACTCCCTGAAGTTCGACAACACTCTTGTGACCCCACCTTGTAACCCCCACCTGTAATACACAGTACAAAGCATATTACTAGATGTCAAAAAAAATATTTTTTCGCAAACGCTTAAAAGTACAATAACATTATACAGTGTGAGTAAGTACTTTACATACATAAATTATACAATAAATTGCACTCTACGCATTTTGATAAACTTGCGTTTTGATTACATTACGAGGTTACGAAACTGTAATTGCCTACCACAAGACGATCAATCTACTTATTGGCCTTCTGTTTCATTAAGGAGTTTTTTTTTAATAATGCGATTAAAGTACCCTGTTATTAATCAGAAACCCTTTTAAATTATAACATAAGCCTTCCCTAATTCTTAACATAATTTAATACACAAGGGTGTCCTAAATTATTCCAAAACTCAATATCGAGCTTAAAAAAAGCAATATCCAACCGTTGTATCTAAAGAATCTTTTTATAAATATATTTTTTCGCTCACGTAATGTGGAGGGTTGAATTTCATTAGGAAAATAAGTTTGTAGGTAATATAATAAATCCTTAACACGTGAAAGAATATGTTTTAAATGCAAAGATTATCCGGATTAACTCTACCCGTAGTAGACTGGTACTAGAAATGGGATAGTTTTTGTTCTGCAAATAGGCACTATGAACAATAGAAACATTTATCTACGACAAGCATACATAAAAGCAAATTTAATTAAAGCATGTAACTTCTAATACAAGCGGTATTCCTTGTCTTATGTATGGCGATAAAAAAGGACTTCCACTTCAATTACCTACTAGTTACAAGCTTTTGAGGAACTGGCTCCTGGTCTTCAGTGGTGACAGCGAATGGTAACCACTTGATGACGTCACGATTACAACTTATCAATCAACAAAATAATACTGTTTGATATTTCCTATCTACTTAACAATGAAAAAGCTCGTATTTTCTGAACAACTAATAGGTAAACCTGGGTGTTGCTTAAAAGCTTATTTATTCCGTATATTTCGGTCCGAGATACAAATACAAACATAAATATTATCGAGACAAGTTAATGTAGAAGACTGTCGAAAACTAACAGTCTTTACACAACTACTTATTGTTCATATATAGAAGAAATATGACACTACGAGAAAATATGTGTATGTAAGATCATTTCTTGAGTAATATGTTTTTTAATTATGTAGAATAGACACTGATAGAACATTTGCCAAACGTTTTATTAAATAAAAGAATAATATAATAAAATATTTAATACATGCTGCACCTGCTTGTTTACCTCCTGTACTATAACAAAAAACAAAAGACGTGGTAGACAGACAAGAAGAAACGTTATTGGACGTGGAGGAACGTCAAACCTTATGACAACTATTGATGGCTATACACGACAGCACAGCAGACGACAGCAGCCGCCAGCTTCGCGAATATAGTATGAATTTACGAATCTACGTACATTTCAACTCCGCTTGATTACATTAGGATACTGCATCAGGCCTATTGCCGCGAACTTTCAAATTCACCAATTTCACTGATTTGTCTCTGTTTTTCCAACCAAAGTGTACCTTGAATGACAGAGACAAATCCTCAAAATTTACCGATTTCGAAGTTCGCGGTAGGGCCGCTGTGGCGTGTGATTTTTCTTCGAGGTTTCGCTTTCCCGTTCGTTAAAGCACCCTTCAAATAAATAGCGCCATCTATGGAATTAATGAGGTACCTCGTATATGAAGATTGCAGTCTTCTATATTGACTTGTCTTAATGTTGGTATTTACGTGGAAACAAAGTTTCGCCCACGCCTTTTTGTTGGCTACACGTGGACCCGCAGGCTCTCTGGTTTACAAGATAATTATCTTTTATCTCTTTGATATATTAGTTACTATTTAGGTAAGTGGAAGAAAAAACTGAAGGTTACTTTTATGATTTTTTTTTATTGTTAATGGTGTAGTATGGCAAACTTGTTAGAAAAAGGCGGCCAATTTAAAACATGCAGGTGCGAATTGTTTACCGCTCATAGAAAACTTGTATTTTCGCGAGTTTTTACTAAGTTTGTCAATGTTGATTGACTTACCACAAGCGCCGAATATAGATTGGTAGCGACTATCTTTGTCATTTCAATTGAGGTGTGAACGGAGTAACAAGGACAGTTGGTCGTCTGGTGGTCGTAAAGTTCACTGTAATCGGTCCGATGTATATAAGTATGGTGATGACTGTACTGTACAGTCAAACAGTCAAGTGTGTTCCATTATTACATCGCAATAAGGTGAAAAAGTGGATATATCACTGTAGTCGACTGTACATAATAAATTCAATGGACAGATGTTTATTATGTTGTCGTTTTAGATTTTTTTTTCTACTCAAAATTGCGAGCTTTTTCGGTCCCATTACTGCCGTGCAATCCCTAAACCACAGTAACTGACAAAAGTTGATTTTGAGAAAATAGCAAAAAACAGTTTTAAAGTAATATATTTTCCAAGATTTGATAGTTATTGAGATTTTTTTTTGTCCAAAATGAAGTATTAAAATCATACCATATGATAAATTAAAAAAAACGTGCTTCTGCATTTTCTAAAATTAAATATGTGTTTTTTTCGAAATTCTGTGTTTGTACTGCGCTTTTAAAAACAGGGAAAAATATAACAATTACTAATTAAGACACAGTAAAATGACCACTTACTGCACAAATTTTGCGTGCTTTATAGAGATAGGTGGCATTTTACAGGTTAAACTGCAGTAAAAGGGACTAGTGTACTGTAATTTAACTAGTATTTTGATTGAATTTTCGTGCTACGAACTTCATTCACAGCAGTAAAATATAGTTTTTTTTAAAAATAAAGTAATTAAAATACAACAAAACTTTGTAACAGCATTACATGATTTTATTATTAAGAAATTCAAACACGCTTATCAAGTTTCATGCCAATGTAAAACACAGAAGGAAGTAAAAAACGATTTAAAAAATACTTGAAAAACGCAGTTTATTTAGGGATTTGTCGTCAATAATACAAAAATTAGACAAAAATTAAGGTTTATTACCACATTTTCTTAAGCAATGAAATAACAATCAACTTAAGGTACCAGTATCGGTTGTAATCATAGCAAATGGCACATTATATCTAGCCTTACATTGATTTCAATGAGTAAGCTTACGACTGATTATGGCGTAGCACTTCTACGATTAATTTGAATAAATATAATTTCTTACGTATTCGTGTCAGTCATAATTCAAAAATACTTAAGAATACTGTATATTATAATACAAAACCCTATAAAAGAATAAATTGTCATTAATTATGACCTTTTACTACAATAGTACTCAGCTCCTGGAGTATATTTATGTATGACACGTTATAGGTTTTGTTAAATATCTGTGACTAATTTAATAACACCGTATATATATTATGTAACAATTCATTAAAGAAATGATTAAGAATTTACTTTCATATTTTATGTTTAGCTTTGAATTTAAACTAACATAAAGAAATTTGTTGAATGCATCTGGGATTACCGTATAAGAAACTTAAACCAAAAAGTATGTAGCAATCTTATCAAATCCCAAAACTAAATACTCGATTATTGACCGGTATTGGCGGTATTCGTATAATTCATATATATAATCTACTTCATACGTTACGGCTAGGTACCGCAATCAAGAAGAAATGTAACAATATTATGACATAACGATGATATTTGTTGGCAAGGCATTGCTTAATAAGATGATACCGCCGCCTATGAACCATAACTCGCATAGCAAAATTAAATGTGTACAAACTAAAGAGAAGGTTATTTTTTTGTCTTTTAAGAACCTAATAAATAGGTACCTTTATATGTTTAACTATACAAGTTTTTATTCGTTTATCAACAGACGACACCTTGGTTGTTTTAAATTGTAAATAGGTCAAGAATTATTTTACTACCTTAAACAGGATGTTCTAACGATATCACTATAAGCTCTCTCTATCTTCAAGGAACGTCCGAGATGGAACTAACTCGAATTTGCCACTTAAAATAAACGTCTAAATGCAGTTAAAATAGTAAAATAACCTAAAAATACTGCTTAAACTGCAGCCCCTTGGGGTGCTACCGTCCTTTAGCTAGTATTATTGCTATTGAAAGTAATACAACATACAGCATAATGTGTACATTAATGAACTTGTTACTGCAGTTTAGATGGCAATACGATACTTATTTTAACAGTAGTGTACCACTTTAAATATCGTTATTTTATTCCTACTGCGTCTTAACTAGTAATTATGCTTATTAATCTATGAAACTGGAAACGCAGTACAACACTTTTAGCATAAAAATTGTATACTGTGTTTTAATTAGTTTCATTATAAACGAGATACTATCAGTTTACATGCTAGAAATCATAAAAATCTACACCGGTACTGCGTTTTAGTTAGTATCAGCCCAAAAACCGTAGCCGTAGGCCATTTTACTGCGTTTTATATTGCATTGTGCAGGAAAAACTAGTCACTTACTGCTTTTGGGGGTTTGAGTTTCCATGTTCCAGTTTTCCAAATTAAAAACCGATCGATTGGGATTATGCGTTTTGATTTGCTGATTATAGATCACCAATAAACCAAAAATCGGAAAATTGGCAGTTACTGTGGTTTAGGAATTGCACGGCAGATTAGTAGAAAAAGTGTCCCGAAAATTCCATATTTTGTTGTTCTCCACTATTACGATCGAAGAAAGTGTAGTTATGAGAAATATTAACACAATGGAATTTTTTTGGACACTTTCTTATTTCTATCAGGATCGAAAGAGCTCGTGATTCTGAGTAGAAAAATGTAAAAAAGTCAACATTTTGATTTTTTGGAAAGACATTTGGAAAACGACAACAAAATAAAAATCCGCCCAAATATGTTTTACGATTCGCTACAAAACAGCTCGTTTCATTAACACAAGGTGACTTAGGTGACTAAATAATAAGTGCATTACTGTTGTCAGCGAGGTGTTGATACATATAGGCCCTACAGGGGATTAAAAAAAATGTTATATTGAAACTAATAATTGATTTTATCCGCCCGAACTCGAACTTTAACCAATTCCCTTAAATCCTTCCGACCCAAATCCGCACCGTCAACAATAATGCAGCTATTCTTAGCCACCTACAACAACCCCACTAAACCATATGATCATCATAATAGTATAGTTCGAGAAATATAAATTGAATGTTTATTTTTACTATAATGTAGAAAGTTACCAATTTATATTTCACGAACTATACATTGTGCATCAAGGGAGGTAAGTACGGAATTACTAACGAGAGTGTGCTTTTAATGACTCGAGTTAGTATTCCTCTTACCGACCGTGATGCATACAATGTTTTTCAACAATCATCACACTTGCCCACAAAAAAATGAGTTTTAAGACATAATATTATTAAATGACGTACTGACATTTCTTTTACTCCTTAGGGAATTTCACTTTTCTATTACTCCCGCTACGCATGCAAGCAATGGCGCGCTTAGACAGCAAGTGTGATGAAAAATCTATTCCTCTTACAGTTGGATGCGGCTCTGTTTCCTCACAGACCCCAAAGGAAAGGTCCCAGTCAAGGTGGTGGCAAGGACCTTCGCTTCCGGCAAGACTGAGAAGCTGGTCTACCAGTGCCTGTCGGAGTTAGGTCTCCCTGCCGGGAAGAATGAAGCTATGGAGAAAGAGGCCTTCACGTTTGATAAGTTTTACGCGCTGTACCATAAGATCTGTCCGAGGAATGATATTGAAGAGCTCTTTAGGTCTATGTAAGTATGTTACATCTACTGTCACGTCTATAAAATGTGTATACTTCGGAGGTTTAAATTTGAATACAGGCCTACTACCGCGACAATCTAAATTCGTAAATTTCGAGGATTTTTCTCTGTCACTCAAACGAAGGCGTTATTAGAGTGAGAGAGACAAATCCTCGAAATATACGAATTTCGTTTTTCGCGGTAGGGCCGCGGGGGGGCTACCACTATCTACTAATGCGATTAAGTTTAGGAGCTATAGTTGCAGATTTCTAAGAATTAATTTTTGACAGTTATAGATTAATAGTAGATTGTTAACCAAGGGTGGAAAGGCACCCATTTCCGACGAGGTAGTTTGGCGCTCGAACAAAGTGAGAGCGCCAATAGTGCGAGTCGGAAATGGGTGCCTTTCACCCGAGTTAAACACTCTACTTTTCATTACTAATGAGAGGAAAGAAAAAAACATAAAAGTATTAATTGAATGTAATAGTTACTAGTAAGAATTTATTTTTAAGTATAAATTCATATATGGCAGTATAACATTATTCCGTCGCTTACCTATGCGTATTAAAATTAAAAAAAAAAACTTGATAGGTTTGTTCCTCTTGGTCACCGCTATATAAAACCAAAACACTTAAATTTTAACCGAAAAATTAAAATAATTTAATGAATTGACATATTTAACTTACGATTATCGCTACAAAAAAAGCAAAAACAAGAAACCAAGAACTAATATCCTCGAATTTGTTTCTAAATAAGAGTATTGTTGGCACTTTGTTCGGCTTGGTGCTTACAATTTTACAAGGCTAGCACTAATAGGAACATATCTTTTTGCAACCCAAGGGCCGCGATACATTGTTTTCCACCCGTATCATAGATAAACAACAACCCACTTTCCGAGCATCAGCAATGAAAACGTTATTAATATACGCGTCAGGCTTACCGTAATTCCGATAGTCTTAACGACATATATAAGGTCCTAATTTATTAGTTGCAGATATTTTAACACATGATACTTTACATTAAAATTATTAACTTTAAATATAAATTAAGAAATCTTTTCATGTAACTTTTTTGATTTCATTTTCCTAACAAAAAAATTAATTATAATGTCGTCTAAAAAATCATCATGTGTATTATCAGTATTATCACATGTCACAATAACACTGTCTGTCGTGTCATCAAACGACACAATCCAACGGAAAATAACTTGACATTGACAATCAAGTATTTAATTTATCGAAGTGAAGTGGCCAGTTCCAGTTAAGTAGTACGTAAAAGAAGTACGAGAATCTGTTTAAAGAGTTTTCATTTAATTATCACATAAACAGGGTATCTTTACGTAGCAAATTTGTTTTTCCGTTTTCTCCAAAAAAACATGGCAAAAGCCATAATGTTTCAGTTTAATATATTCCAGAGACCGAGTAATGTAAAAATATCTGCATCTAATAAATTAGGACCTTATATATAAGGCTCATTTCTAAACTGTCAAGTTCATTCTTAGAAATCTGCAACTATAAGTACTCTGAATCACAGTGTGTCAGTTCCATAGAATAACTGTCAGAAACTGACAAGCAGAACCTAAACTGAATTTCATTAAGATAAGATTTCATGGTAGCTCCCCTGGTATCAACATATTTGGATCAATCAACTTTTTTCTGTTTGTTATTGCCATGGTTACGGTCACCTGAGTCACGCTGTTTTTAGGCAAAATTATGCTACTTAATTTATGCATACATGCATGCAGTCGATGTATGTAGGTGGCCCATTAAGGAAGCTTATTGACACCAAAAAAATGCATGTTTGCATCTTCAGAGACTCACTCGTTTTTGACAGTTGAAGTTATTTGTTGTGTGCTAAATAAATGGTCCTGTTCGTTGCCGCCGCGATTTGGGCTTCACTTTTCACTTAGGGCCTTATCACACTTGCGATTTACAAGGGATTTGAAAGCAAAGCGTTTCGCCGCGATGGTGTCGAGATTACGCCGCGACCGTGTGACGAATACGCCGCGACTGCGCACCGAGTTTGCCGCGTCAAGAGTTGGTAACCATTATGTAATAATAAATCTTATTAGTGACTGTCCAAGACTCAGATCACTCTAAGCGATTTACTGACGGCTGAGCAGCGTATTCGTTACGCGATCGCGGCAAAATCGCGACGCAACTCGCGGCGAATCGGTTACGGGCACGCGACGAACACGCCGCGCGTACGCTTTGCTTTCAAATCGCTTGTAAATCGCAAGTGTGATAAGGCCCTTACAGTCAGATGGAGTGAAGCCGCTTTGTTGTGCCAATATAAAAAAAGTATAATCTACGATTGATTCTCAGCCTCTGTAGCCTAAGTAGTTGGTAGTGGGTAACCCTATGCCTATTTTTTTTTTTGACGGAGTGGAAGAATGCATTTTCGCATGATCCCCCCCGGCCGGGGGAAGGCAATGTGGGGGGGCGTATGTGGGACTCGCCTCTCTTAGCCCTCCTCTCCTAACGAGAGGGGGAAGAGTACGGCCCTACCCACTAAATAACCACTCCGGCATATCCGTCACCTGCCGTTGTTGGGGGATGTCTTGGGATCGATCTGGCACTCTACCATGAGAGGTAACTAGGGCTGCCAACTGTCCCGCTATATGCGGGACGTCCCGTTTCTGGGGCCCTAAAGTATGCGTCCCGCAAAGAGTTCGTGCGGGACGCCAATTGTCCCGCTTTTCAGGCAATACTAAACTGGAAATGCTAAAATAAAAATATGAATACTTAACGTATTCAAATGGAGGACTTAGTGTGATCATATTTAATTTTTATTTTTTTATTAATGGTTGATATGTAAACAACATTGGAGTTATTTAAAAAAATAGGCGAAAATGACCACCTCCGTTCTCTGAAACTACAGGCTAAATATTTGGCAAAAATTACAGAAATAGTTCCTTATTACGTATAGTAGACGGTTTTTATCCTTTAATACACGTTCTCATGCGTCCCGCATTTTATAGCCAAGTCCCGCAATTTATTCGCTAATGTACCGCATATTTGTGATATTTGGTTGGCAGCCCCAGAGGTAACCCTGCCTACCTTAACCCGGAACCTCCAGCTTCGAATCCCGGCGAGGCATTCTTTGTGTAATTATGTATCACAAATAATAAAAAAAATAATAAACCCACATCACAAGCCTTAATTCAGCTTACCGTGGGACTAGGTCGATTTGTGTAAGATGTCCCAAGATATTTATATTATTCTTATAGTACCCAAGGCAAATCCGACAAAATCAACCTGGACCAGTTCGTGAACTTCCTAAACGAGAAGCAGCGAGATCCTCGGCTGAACGAGATCCTTTATCCCTTGTACGACGACAAGCGAGCAGCCGAGATCATCAACACGTATGAGCAGGATGAGGCTGCGAGGAATGAGAGTAAGTTCTGAATATTACGGTTAGCGGTGTCGGAGCTCTTAAGGGGTTAAACTACAATCAATTTTATCGATAAATTACCATACAATTTTTTTTTGTGCCGACACTGCCGACGATAATTAAATGGCGGCCATTTTAAAATTTCAAACACGAACGGGCGCACGTGATATTTCTGGAATTATACGTTTGTTATGGGTCCTATCCCTGCAAAAAAAATCTCGTTAAAGAGCTCATTAGATAAGCAAACTAATTAAGCTAATCATTTGACTCAACTATTTGAACAACAAGACAAAATTTTTTTTTTAATTAAAAATAGTAAAAAATTCACCTTAATTTTTCAATTAATTTCATTTTGCATGAAAACTAGGTCGTTAAGATAGGTTTTTGGTGTTGTTATTTATTAGTACAGTATGTTAGCTAAAAAATAGAGATTTTTTTATTGGGGTAAGACAAAAAGCTGTCCTTCTGGCACACCGCATACAGGTTTCCGCATGTACCTTACCTTACACACAAATAAACTCCCTAATCCAAAAGTTTTTATCTAGGAGTTCCATCTTTGTAAGACGCCATCTAGTCTAGCCTATTTTGTCGATATAACTTATTTAAAATTTCCAGAATGCCTGACCAAAGACGGCCTGATCCGCTACCTCATGTCTGACGAGAACGCCCCAGTCTTCCTCGACAGGCTGGACAATTACATGGACATGGACCAGCCGTTAGCACATTACTACATCAACTCTTCGCATAATACATATCTATCGGGACGACAGTTCGGAGGCAAGAGCTCTGTTGAGATGTACCGGCAAGTTCTGCTCGCTGGATGTCGGTGAGTTTCAGTTTCTGTTGTCACTTATTTTACTTCTTGATTAGGGGTAGAGACTCATATCTAAAATTTACCGGGAACTTACCGGGATCTTCGTTCTCGGTAAATTCCCAAAGTTTGGTACTGAAAAGTTACCATTTGGAAATACCTCATACAGTTTTGAGTAAGTTTCCGGGAGCGACACATCACTATTTAGGGGTAATGTTATGTATCTAAGCTTAAGTGTATTTGACAGCCAGCTACCAAATCTGGCTACCAAACAGTACTAAAGGTACATAAATAACAACCTTCGCCATCAAAACACCAAAAAATTCTTCTTTCGTACTTCCAACTGCGTGGAACTCGAATGCCCATTGAAACGACTACATTCTTAAATCAATCAACAACATCTCTCTCTTTCTAAAGCAACATTGCGTTCAAAGCATCAAAATTATCTTCTTTCTTCCAGCTGCGTGGAACTCGATTGCTGGGATGGTAAAGGCGAAGATGAAGAGCCAATCATCACCCACGGCATGGCCATGTGTACCGACATCCTCTTCAAGGACGTCATCTATGCCCTCAGAGACACGGCGTTCGTGACGTCAGACTACCCAATCATATTGTCGTTCGAGAACCACTGCTGCAAAGCACAGCAGTATAAGTTAGCGAAGTATTGTGATGAGATCTTGGGGGATCTGCTTTTGAAAGAACAGTTGCCTGATTATCCAGTGAGTTTAATCCATACTAATATTATGAATGTGAAAGTTACTCTGTCAGCCTGTCACCATTTCATGTTAAAACAGCTGGATCGATCTTTTTGAGATTTGGTTTGGAGATAATTAAATAACCGAGAAAGGCCATTGGATAGTTTTTATCGCGAAAATCGCCTGCCTGTGTGCAGATGAATTCGCGAGCACCAGCTAGTGTAATTATAAATCCAAATACAGTTACTTACGTATTATTGATTACTACACAAGATGTTCCGACGACCTGGTCAAGGTCGCGGGAACCCGCTGGAGGCAAGCAGCGCAGAACTGGTCATATTGGCGATCATTGGGGGAGACCTATGTCCAGCAGTGGACGTCTTTTGGCTGATATGATGAAATGATGAAGATGATGAGATATTTTACGTCTGAAATAATCCATAGGACTCCATAATAACCAGACTAGGAGCATTCCATGGGCTGTCCCGTACAAACGCGTGTATATTTCGATAATTTGAGTTTTCTTCCAAGTTGTTAGTTATTATTTATATTTTTGAGCAATTTTTGACTCCTCTAGTCACGAATAAGAACTTCAATAAAACCAAAATTTTGAGTAAAGTCGTGTTCGTACGGCACATCGGTGGACTTTTTCGTGGAATGCACCACTACCACATTTTTTCAGCTTGAACCTGGGCAACCCCTGCCCCCTCCATCAGCCCTAAAACGCAAGATCATGATAAAGAACAAGCGTTTGAAGCCCGAGGTGGAACGGCAGGAGTTGGAACTGTTCCGCCAGGGACAGTTCGTCATTGAGGATGAAGTCAAGGAGGATGCTTCAGCGGTAGCTTTAGATAAGAAGGTGAACTTACGAGCACTTCATATTTTTAATGTTCTTACCCCCTTATTAATAAATGTCTCCTAACTTAGCAAGCCGTTAAGTATTGTTTGTCCCTTCCGATCTTACCAATATGTCTATGCTTGTTACGTTAAGAGATGTTTATTTATTTATTTATTTTTTTATTTATTAAGAAATTCCAACAGCTATGCAAAAACACTGTATGCGTCTTAAATAGAAATACAGAGCCAATTATAGGAACTCACAAATATGAAACAATATACAAATCTATGCATATTATTAACAAATATGTTCCCAATATCACACATGTGCCCATGTGATATGGAAATTCTTAAATACAATGATAGCTCAGATGAATAAGGGGGTTAGTCCATTAGTTTGTAGATATTCCAATCTCGAAATTACGATATTTATGGAGTGCAGGTCAAAAGTATTAACGAGTAAACATTACAGCCTGAAGAAATAGTAGCCGAAGCAGCAACAGCAGGCGACGATGCTCCGCCACCCGTGGCCTACACCGGCTCTACCACAAATGTCCATCCTTGGCTGTCTTCCATGGTCAACTATGCGCAGCCAATCAAGTTCCAGGGCTTCGAAGAGGCTGAGAGTAAGTAGATATGAAGATGCTAGCGCGTAATTGTCTTGTCATTAGCGCCATCTAGTTGTAATTGAGGAAACTACAATAAATGACGATCACTTGTGCCATCTAGCGATACGTTACGAAAGTATTAGTAAGTGGCCTACACCGGTTCATCAAATGTTCATCCTTGGCTGTCTTCCATGGTCAACTACGCGCAGCCAATCAAGTTCCAGGGCTTCGAAGAGGCTGAGAGTAAGTAGATACGAAGATACTAGCGCGTAGTTGTTTTGTCATTAGCGCCATCTAGTTTTAATCGTGGAAACTACAATAAATGACGATCACTTGTGCCATCTAGCGATACGTTACGAAAGTATTAGTAAGTGGCCTACACCGGTTCATCAAATGTTCATCCTTGGCTGTCTTCCATGGTCAACTACGAGCAGCCAATCAAGTTCCAGGGCTTCGAAGAGGCTGAGAGTAAGTAGCTACGAAGATACTTGCGCGTAGTTGTCTTGTTCTTAGAGCCATCTAGTTGTAATTGAGGAAACTACAATAAATGACGATCACTTGTGCCATCTAGCGATACGTTACGAAAGTATTAGTAAGTGGCCTACACCGGTTCCACCACAAATGTCCATCTTTAGCTATCTTCCATGGTTAATTACGCGCAGCCAATCAAGTTCCAGGGCTTTGAAGAAGCTGAGAGTAAGTAGAAACGAAAATACTCCCGCTTAGTTGTCTTATTATTAGCGCCATCTAGTTGTAATTGAGGAAACTACAATAAATGATGACCATTTGTGCCATCTAGCGATGAGAGAAAGTATCTAATTACCAACGGTA
>JALPQI010016676.1:0-34016 GCA_025490895.1 Thaumatotibia leucotreta
ACCCCGGGGAAATATAGGTACCAAACTAGTATTTTTCTGAATTTACGCATAATGATTTTCTTTGTGTATAAATTATGCACTAGGAAATCAAAATAAATTGCTGATTTGGCGCCCTGCGTAATTTGACACCCGGGGGGAAAATGTAAAATTGCCATACTTCTAGCATTTTTTTAATGTATCATTTATGTAAAAGGAAATAAAAAATCTTGGCCGATTTGGCGCCCCCTCTAATAGTTTACGCATACATATTTTTGATTTATTTATGTATAAATTATGCACAAGGAAATCAAAAATTTTGGCTTGTTTAGTGCCCCGCCTACAGCTTGGCAAAAAAGAGAAATTAAAAAGTAGCAACATCGTAGTGTCGTCCCTTTCAAATCAATATGCGTGAGGGAAAACGGGACGACACTAGAATGTTGCCACTTTTTAATTTCTACTCTTTTTTATTTATAGCCTGGCAAGGCTGTAATTTGGCGCCCAGGGAAAATGTACCAATCTAGCATTATTTAATTTACGCATGAAGATTTTCTTTATGTGTAAGTTATGCAAAAGGAAATCAAAATAAATTGCTAATTTGGCGCCCCGCTTTGACGCCCGGGAAAAGTACCAATCCAGAATTTTATGAATTTATATTTTTTTAATGTACAAATAGGTAATGCAAAAGGCGATCAAAAATCTTGGCCGATTTCGCGTCCCCTCTATACATATTTACAATAAATATTTTTGATTTATTTATGTATAAATGATGCACAAGGAAATCAAAAATTTTGACTTGTTTGGTGCCCCTCCTAATTTGGCGCCCAGGGAAAATGTACCAATCTAGCATTTTTTTAATTTACACATGAAGATGAAGTTATGCAAAAGGAAATCAAAATAAATTGCTGATTTGGCGCCCCGCTTAATTTGACGCCCGGAAAACGTGCCAATCTAGCATTTTATGAATTAAATCTTTTATTTATTTATTTTTATTTTATTTTATTTAAGAAGGTACAATAACATGATACAAACAGAATACATTCAAGAGAAAAAAGTATATGAAATAAAATACTGCCTACATCACAATAACAATTGTACACAACATACGTAATAATCATGCATAAAAAAAAAACATTTAATTTAGGCTTATTGTTATTGTATAAATTATGCAAAAGGCAATCAAAAATCTTCGCTGATTTGGCGCCCCTTCTGATAGATAACGCATACAGATTTTCGATTTTTTAACATAGGTGTAATAAATTATGCAAAAGGAAATTAAAAATGTTGGGCGATTTGGCGCCCCCTCTAATTTGGCGCCCGGGGCACGAGCCCCCCCTGCCCCCCCCTAGATACGCCACTGCCGTTATCTGTAATGACTTTCAATTCTGTTGGCAACCGATTGTATAGCTGTATGGCTTGATGACCAGCGGAATGCGCTATGACTTTGAGTCTAGGACATAGCGTGACTGTAATGTTTTTGGTGCGCGTGAGTAGACGAACGCATCGATCTTCCTGAGACTCATAAGTCTAAGTCTAAGTGTCATGCGGTGTAAGTTAAACGGAGCCATTAATGAGTCCGTTCCCCCCGCAGTGGGGCATTCGCTAGTGTAATTACACGCACGCCATGCTTTGTGAATGAGATAAGACATGCCAGTGTAGCGGTCACACTGCGACCATAAATAACATGGACGTCTAACGCCAGCTCAAAAATGTCCCCAAAAACAATTGTTCAATTGTGCCAAGATGGGCAGGACATAGCGCTTTTCTTAACACCGCGCATATGTCGGCGCAACATCTTTGACAAATGTTTATAGAATATAGCCAATCAAACCTTTGATGGACCAATCACAACTATTTTTAAATGACAGTTTAAGTTTTTATAGGTTGTCATTGAAATTCATTACCGTGATGCATTGAAGAGGGGGTGACAATTGTCAAATAAAATTCAGGACCGTTTTTGAAAGGCAATTTAATATGGCGTGCGGCTTCCATATTTTATTTGTTCGTAGTTAGTAATATACATGTTTAAATTATACTTGTACCTTAGGGTGGGTCGTTTTTTAGCATTTTTGGATATCATAAACAATAGGGCTCAAAAGTTTCGTAATTTTCTGTAGATTCTAGGAAAAATACTAGGTATAAAAAATATTGCAATACTTTTAGCCCTCTACCGGCCGTTGAATTAAATTTTGTTTGATATTTTTATACATTTTGGTATTTAATTTAAAAAAAATGATAATTTTAGACAAATTATAGTCATATTAGCTGCAAATAATAAATAATCCTAATCTTAACCATTTATTACACTACATATTATTTTACCATGATAAAATATTACCATTTTAATATAGATTTCTAGAAATTACCTATTTTCCTATTTAATGCCCTAATTAACTGTGTGATCTTATTACGATGCGTTTATGATACCCAAAAATGCTAAATAACGACCCACCCTATTGTACAGTCAAGGGCATAAATCTCTGTACACTTTTTTACTTATGTCTGGAGCATAAGGTCTAAAATTGTATGTATTTTTGGGTTATTCCCACCTGTTACCACCAACTTGACACCAGTGGTAACAACTGGGTTTTCTTCCCACCTGTTACCACCAG
Organism: Thaumatotibia leucotreta; assembly: GCA_025490895.1. Taxonomy (NCBI): domain Eukaryota; kingdom Metazoa; phylum Arthropoda; class Insecta; order Lepidoptera; family Tortricidae; genus Thaumatotibia; species Thaumatotibia leucotreta. The sequence goes on from JALPQI010016676.1 coordinate 2,589, forward strand.
AGTACTTGGTGGTAACTACTGGGATTTATTTTCCCACTAGTTACCACTAAAATATTTGGTTAGTTACTAAAATAATTAGTTTGGTGGTAACAGTTGGGAATTTTAATTCCCAGTTGTTCCCAGTGGTAACAGGTGGGGAAAAAAACCCAGTTGTTACCACTGGTATCAAGTTGGTGGTAACAGGTGGGAATAACCCATATTTTTGGCCCTGACTGTACCTACGCACCCTTGTGTTCCTCGGAATCAAGAGCTGTTTTTTGACAGGCTAAGCGTACCGGAAGCGACGCCATTCACAGCGGTCCTGAAGTTCGCAGCTGAGGAGTTCAGAGTGGAGCCGGCCACCAGCGCCATCATCACGGACGACGGCATCGGGATCAACCCTCAACAGACTGCTGGTATGTCCGCCACCGCTGATACTGACTATTCGGTATAAATATAAATATGACGGAGCCCGAACGACAGCCGAGCTAAGAGGGGTAGGATTTTAGTTATCTGCCTCCTAGCTACTCGTTACTAACAGTACTCAGAATTACTCTAGTCTAGTGCGTAGATGCGTAGATACAGTAGAAAACGAATGGAGAGTTCTAAGCTTGCGTCCATGCATAGATGCATACCCCATAGAAATAACTTCCTTCGTAAGAATGTAAACCGTTCACATAACAAGACAAGAGTGAATCGTTCAATGTCTAACACGAGAATGAAAATGATGAACACTGCAGTAGTGACCTTTTATCATCAGCCTACTCTCCTATTAACTATGCGTATAGACGCAGACGCATTACTTAGTTTAGCGCAGCGGTCGGCAATGTGCTGTTTTCTGGCCGGAGGGCAGAAAAGTACTGTTGACACAAAAAATGTCACAACATTTACCGAGAAAACAGTCGTTTATAGATGTAGTGAATGATTAAGTAATCTATTATCTATAAGTCTTTGCACTTCAACTATGAATATATCCTAGATTGACTTATACACTGTTGTGTAAACAGTACTTTGGAAGCCCATTCGAATCGCGGTTTGATAATACTACAAAGTAAAAATAAAATTGAGTATTAAAATCCACCACATAGCGGTTTTTACAGGCGCAACGACGATAGTGTCGATAATTTGTATCGTAATGTAACATTTCCGTTGCCGTGTGGTGACGGCAGTAAGAATACATTTGTCACCACCCCAACTCCTCCTGCGGGTGTCGTAAGAGTCGGGGATTGAAGTGTCACTGACCATTCTACAAGATTGATGATGGGCAGCAGCGTCATCATAGTGGACACATTACTGCGATCGTCAATCCGCTTGCCCAGCGTGGCGATTATGGGCAATACCTCCTAATGCGTCTATACGCATAGTTAATAGAAGAGGCCTAGGTCCTGCAGTGGACTAACATAGGCTGATAACGATGACGAACGACGAATGTAACATTTTACTTTTCCTTCGTTTCAGGAAACGTGTTCCTGAAGCATGGTTCTGAACTACGGTTGATCCCTCGGGACAGAGTGGGACACATACACACATAAACATTCCTTCCTTAGGGTATTTCCCATTCATTCCATACAACTGACAGGATTTCCAACAACCTTTTTTCTTATTGGTCCTTTTCATTATCCTCATTTCTTGTAAATTACCATGTTAGCTTTAAATCTCATTTTCCCTTATCTATTGAAAGATAAGTGTATATATTTGTTTACAAACCTGTACAATTTATATAATCATATCACCCGAAAGATGTCCGCTGCTGTACATAGTCCTCCCCCAAATATTGCCACAATGACCAGTCCTGCGTTCTAACTTAGCAAGCCGCTAAATATTGTTTGTCCCTTTCAGTCTCATCAATGTGTCTATAAGAGCGAAAAGGACAAACGGAGAGGCGATAGGATATGTTTATGAATAAGGGGGTTATACACCATAAGAGTTTAAAGGTGTAACCATAATAAAATTTGTATATAGGTTTTTAGGCTGACTATAGGTCAATTCATAGGTCACACTAAATTAATATTCTCGGATGAAAGTCTCGGTCAATATAAAAATACCTACTTTACTTAAGGAAAAAGCATAAACATTATACACATTATTTCTTTTCGTCATTATCAATTGTATGGTATGGATGGTAAATACCCAGTTTAATTTTAAGCTTGATTTTATATACACATTATATATTTTACCATTACCGCTTAATATATGATTGTTTACAATAAAACCAGAAAACACTTTGGCATATTTTATTTAGTAACTTAATTACGCTTAAAATTAGTGGAACATTTCATTAGAAGCTAAAATAACTAATTTGATGCTACGCACTGTCACTCGTGTATATACATCTCGCTCTAACTTCAACAAACGTGATAAGTGGATAAGGACATACAATCCATTCATTTTCATTGTTTAACCATCAATAGGACATGAGTACTAAAATCAGTGTTGAGCCAAAAGGAATATGATTACATGTAATCAGAAGGAGTACTTTTTTTTCAAAATTGTATCCCCACTTCTTTGTAACATGAAGTATTTTTTACAGGATTCCTACTCAGAATCGTGAGCTCTTTCGATCGTGATAGGAGAACATTTTTGACCCAAATTGACAACGTTTCAAAATTTTCGATGTCCCTAAATCGAAAACCATGTCGAGATATACGCATGTAGATTTGTAGATCAGTAGATCACAAAAATATATTTTTTAAATTAAATTTCGCAATATTTTTGTCAAAAAGCTTAAAAATAGTTTAAAGGGGAAGTGACGTCACATAGCTGATTCAGAGCTGTCACTGTCACTATAACCAAAAAAATCTTGTGGTTGGAATGTCACTGGTGTTTGGCAGTGACATGTTACCACACTTGTTACCGTTTTTCGTCGTTTTTTTACGTGTATGAAACATCACTTGTGACGTCATTTAGCTGATTTTTGACTTTCGTAACTTACGCTCTTTCTGCTCGAAGTAGTAATAAAAAGGGATTTTCGCACTAAAATAGCAATTTTTTTACAAATAAAAAATACGTGTATCTTTTAATATTGAGTTCTTTCAAAACAGACAATAAAAACTAGGACTAAAAAATATGAAATGTTGTCAATTTTACATAATTTTTTTCCAACTTTCCATTCCGTTACCGCCATACAAAATGTATGAAAAAATGGTAACAGAATGGAAAACAATCTTGGGACATTTTTTTTCTCCTATCAGGATCGAAAGAGCTCGCGATTCTGAATGGAAATCATATTAAAAATAACAAATACAAATAAAAGTGGGGGCCAACTTTGAAAAGCCCAGGAGTAAGATTACTCTTTGCCCAACTCTGATTAGAATAAGACCCCATAAAAAACATTAGACCAAATTCGTAACAGAAAACAAAGCTATTGTAGTGTTTGATCTTCAAACTGACCTAGTTCTTTGTTTATTATATAAATCAACCACAAAGTTTACTCTGCGACCATATATAACATGGACGTCTAACGCCACCTCAAAAATGCCACCAAAAACGATTGTTCAATTGTGCCAAGAGGGGCTGGACATAGCGCTTTTCTTAACACCGCGCATATTTCGGCGCAACATCTTTGACAAATGTTTATAGAATATGGCCAGTCAAAACTTTGATGGATCAATCACAACTATTTTTAAATGGCGGTTTAAGTTTTTATAGGTTGACATTGAAATTCATTGCCGTGATGCATTAAAGAGGGGGTGACATTTGTCAACTAAAATTCAGGACCGTTTTTGAAAGGCAATTTAGTATGGCGTGCGGCTTCCATGTTTTATTTGTTCGTAGTTGACTTATAATTTCTTAGAAAGAAGATACATTTTTTGTTTCATTTCATTGCATGTTTGAGAAAAGCATTATACATAACATACCTCGGCCATGAAGTGACGGGTGGCCGTCCGAATACTATCCGGCCTCGCTTCGCTCGTCCGTCTATATATATTCGGCCGGCAACCAGTCACTTCCCGGCCTCGGTAGTAATGTACTATTACTGTAGTCGCCATCAAATATATCGCAGCGTCCGGAGTGCTCAAAAATATCTAAACACGCCTCTATCGTTATGGCAATAAAAGCGTGTTCACTTGTTCAGGTATTTTTGAACGCTCTAGACGAAACGATATATCTTATGGCGACACCGATTCTTGTATGTGTTTTTAAATTAATTAATTGACAAAGTCATTAAAACAGAACGACTATCTATAATATCAGAACGATCATAATTATCAGTGCTTATAAATACTTAATAAGTATTTAATTATATTATTCGAGTTTCATAAGAGGTTCTGCCGCCCGCAGAAAGGCTTTTTCGAACTCCATTGTAGAGAAACGGTCAACGGATGCTCTGAAACATATGAAATAATATACTTTTTCATCACACTTGCTGTGTCTAAGCGTGCCATTGCTTGCGCGCGTAGCGGGAGTAATAGAAAAGTGATATTCCCTAGGGAGTAATAGAAATGCCAGTACGTCATTTAATAATATTGTCTTAAAACTTATTTTTTTGTCGGCAAGTGTGATGAAAAACATTGTATGCATCACGGTAGGTAAGCGGAATACTAACTCGAGTCATAAAAGCCCTCCGCTTATCGGCGTCGGGCTTCTAACACTCTCGTTAGTAATTCCGTACTTACCTCCCTTGATGCACAATGTACTATTACCGATAATGCATGAGAGGGCATAGCCTGCACGAAAAACCAACAAAAATATTAAAATTACATCCATAGAGTTTCCTAAATATATTAACTAAGTCGTGTGAAATAAAACTATAGAAGGGTTGTTCTCTTGGCGTTTCTACCTCTTCATTCCCTTCCTCACATATTCTGGACAAATGAGCCACAATAACAGTGATTTGATAAAACTGTATACTACAGTACCACAGAATTAGATTTGGATTTTGGTTCATTCATTTGTATGGCGGCCGAGCGTGTCAGATTTTGTACTGAAGTTGTTACTTGCCTATGATTTTAAATACGTCTCAGGCCCTTGAGTATTTATATATTTTTGTGTTGTTGCAATTAATATTACTTAAGGATAATGATGTGCAAATTGCGGAAACTTTGAAAAGTGTAGGAAAAATTCCATCGAAACTTTCGAGAACATTTCAAAACCTGGAAATTTAAAAAATATTTTTAAACAGCTAATAACAAGGACGCGTTTCATGGAAATTTATATTTTCAACTATCAAATACATGATATAATGTACAATCAAAAATTGTATGTCTTTCAATAAAGAACATGTTCGATAAATTTCTTGAATTTCCGAAATTTTCATAGTAAATTTCTATGGAAATTTATATGTACAGTTATTAAATGAGTATTGCGAGAACTAGAAAGTATGTTATAAATTATAAAACCAAAAATAAACACCAACAGACTTGAACGTCAACAAAAACATTGTGGACACCACTTCCTTACCTACTTCTTAAATTAAACGAACAAAAGCTATGTTGAGGATTTAGGTTTAAGACTCTAGCGAGCTAGTACGTAATCGAATTTTCACAATTAATATTCTATCAGCAATTTTTCCTAGTTTTGTTTCTGGAAAAAAGGTATTCCACCATGTCGCTTAGACCAAATCCCACAGTTGTGTTTATAATTTGTCACTGTATCACTGCTTCGGTAATCTTGTTTTAGGGTTCCGTAGTAAACTAGGAACCCTTATAGTTTCGCCATGTCCGTCTGCCCATGGTCCGCCTGTCTGTCCGCAGCACAGGCTCATTGGCTGTTAGTACTAGATATTTGAATATTGGTACAGGTTTGCCTCGTAATCATGCCGACAAAGTGGTACAATAAAATATTTAAAAAATCAGGTACCTCCCCTACACGTAAAGGGGGAATCATTTTTTTATTTTACTGTGTTCCTATAGTCGTTGAATAGGTCTTTCAGAAAGAATAAGGGTCTCAAGAGAAAGTATTTTTCTAAAGTCAATATTTTCGCAAATATCCTCTCCGGATCCGAAACAAAAAAATCGTGAATTGTCAAATATGGAAAACATCATGAATATTGAGGTTAAAGAATACTTTAAAATATAACTATTTCGAACATAATGTTTTTGACTAACTACGGAACCCTACACAGAGCATGGCCCCACATACTCTTGGCCGGTTTTTTCTCTTCACAAATTGAACCTCTATTCGCAGTGTAATTGAATATTATTATAGTATGAGTATAAGCAGTTTATTAATCTATTTTTACTACAAAAATAATGTAAAGATTTATGGAAATGAAATTTTCCGCGAAATATTTCGGAATAATTTCCGCGGAAATTATTGAAATTTATGAATTCTATCAAGTCTTGGCCAAACCTATAAAAACCGGTTGTTATCAAAACCGGTGTTGTATAGTATGACTGTACTCGTTACTCACTCTAATATTTCTGTGCGTGGATAGGATTTCATTTTCATAAATTTCCATTGTTTCAAGGTCTGGAGAATGTTTCGGAAATTTTCACGAAAATTTCACTTGAGAACATTTCGCAACATAGGAAAGTTTCCATAGGCACATCATTACTTAAGGACGCATTATTAATGTTTTTGTTCACTTCAACTTACAAAATTTGACGCCCGAACGCTGCGAGCTGCGATAAAAGACGGACAACTCAGTGGATTTTACTGAGTTCATTTGACACGCTAAGTAGATAAGTTTGCTTGATCTATTGTATATATGACATTTGTGTATAGTACCCTGTGGAATACAATCGCGCTTGAGATATAGTCATTATTTTGGCTCACTTTAGAATAAATGTAAGGAAGGTAATGAAAGCGGTTTAAACGCCAAGAGAACAACTCGGAAACAGAATATACCGCGTATATTAATTAATTAGACAATGATATCCCGACGTTTCGAACACTATACAGCAGGGTGTGAACCCGGTTTTTTTTTAAACCTCGAAATAGCTCAATATTAGTTTCCACTAGGTCCGCTACAGGGCAGAAGCGGTGTACTATGCAGCAATAACGTCGACAATATTACTAAAGACAATAAGTAAGATGCCACAAATATGGCGGCGTCTATAATCCGCCTCCGTTCGTAAGACGCGAGGGCAATGACCTCCAAAATCGCTCCACTACCAAGAACCTAGTGCCCGTAGTTTCCAATAGAGGGCAGAAGCGGTTTTTAATGGATCAATATCCTCTACAAGACTCATTACAGACCATAAGTGAGATACCACAAACCTTGTCAGCCTCCATACCTAGTTGGCAGTGACTCTGCCTACAAAGCGGGAGGTTTCGGGTTCGAATCTCGGCGAGGGCATTATTTGCGGATTTATTTAACACAAATATTTGTTCATTGGTCATGGCTGTCCATGTATTAAGTATCTATCTATTATACAGGGTGGTCCAAACCTTGACGTCAAAAAAATTTTTTTAGGTTCCCTTCGTCATGGGCTATCAGACTATACCCCATGTATGTTAGCCGATTTTTTGTAGTTTTCGAGTTATGAATATTTGAAAGTTTATTTGACCGACTACTCCGAAAAATCCTCATTATTAAGTATCACTTTTTTTTTGCTTTTACAAAGGTTTAAGGTCTAGGGCAGTCTTTACATTACCAAAAATCCTTGGGATATGTTTTATTTTTTTTATTTACGTACATTGATGCTATTTTGATGCGTTTTTAGCGTACAATTTTGAATTTGGTATTTTTTATCCTATTTGTATCAAAGTGAGGACGCTATTTTTTTTGTCAGTAAATGCTTTATTTGTAGTAATACTTTTACAAAAAGAAACTAGTTAAAAAACCCAACAGTTTTTTTTTATTAATAACATTCTTCATTCCAGAATTTCTCAAAAAAAAATTTTCAAAAATACATAACTCGAAAACTACAAAAAATCGGCTAACATACATGGGGTATATTTTGATAGCTCATGACGTGAGGAATATAAAAAAAATTTTTTGACTTCAAGGTTTGGACCATCCTGTATTTATCGTCGCCCGGTACCCACATCACAAGCTTTAATTTAGTTTAGCGTTGGACTAGGTCGATTAGTGTAAGATGTCCCAAGATATTTAATTTTATTTTTTATTTTACTTACTAGGCCGAGGGGTGCAGGCATCAGCCGTGAAAGCTGAACACATGGGTTCGATCCCCACCTCGGACATTGGTGATGAATTATTGATTTACCTGGCAGCGTCTATAATCCGCTTCCGCTCATCAGGCGCGAGGGCAATGACCTCCAGAATCGCTCGAGCGTATTCATCCGCCTCCGCCGCTAGGAAACCGGTGCGGCTAGTGTCTGTAGTTTCCACTATGTCCGCCAGAGGGCCGCCGGAACGATGTGCTATGGTGATTAGTCCGGCTGCCATAAGTTCTACTATACCTGAAAAGATTAAAAAAAATGTATAAGGGAACATACCCATACTACGTGACCTGTTTAGGGGGGGAGGGGGTCCGTCAAAGTACTACTCTTGGTCACCAGGGGGAGGGGGGTGGGGGTCTGGTATCATGTCACGTGACTTTTGGAAAACTCGAGCTGATGAAGTTTTATTAACAAAATTAAATTTACAGGCAGAGGCACTCTCCTTTTTAACCGCCCTTGATGCATTCATAAATGTACTAAAGTACATATGATTTTTTAAAACCAAAAGTACAATTCTACAATTTAAATTTACTATTTAACCTACGCCTGCACTCTCGTAGTACGCGTTTTCAAAGACCAAAAATACTACGTGAAAACTATGAGGGGGGGGGGGGGTCTTGGCATATACTACGCTTGGTCACCAGGGGGAGGGGGGGTCAAAAAACGCTTAAAAAAAGGTCACGTAGTATGGGTATGTTCCCTAAGGTAGGTTCAAATAATCAGGAGTTCATTGCGGCCAGAGTTGGAAATATTTTAGTTGTCAACTCTTTTATTTAGATATATTATCTAGATTAATCATAAATATTGGATGTCATATATACGCGGTCTTAAGATCGAGTGGCCGAGGGCTGCAGTGCAGGCATCAGCCGCGAAAGCCGAGCACGTGGGTTCGATCCCCACCTCGGACGTTAGTGATCTGGGTCGTTTTTTCTTTGGTATATTACATCCAATATTTATAATTTACATAGTATTAAATACGAGTAGTGTGACTACTGGGGAAAAGATAAAAGCACAAATCAAAATATTTATTTCTAGTTAATAAATAATTTGATTTGTGTTTTCACAATACGTTCAGTTATCTAGATGAAGTTAAAGGGTTTCGTTTATTCTTGAAGTAAACTCAGATAAAACGTCAGGTCAAACCGTCACACTGACATTGCTCATTAAGTAAAGATAATTCATATTTTATTTCAAACGTCAAATTATTTATTTAGATACACTTCCATTCATCTAGATATATTCGAAATAACAAATGAAGGATTATTTAGTTATTTAAATAAAAGATGATTTAGTTATTGACCAGGTTATTTGGGTCATTAGTATACCTAAGTCACAAGTAAATATTTACTTAGTTTAGGTATAGATCACTACGTATTTTTGGATTAAAAGATTATGTGAATAATGGTACTAAATAATTCAGTCATGTATTACAGGATCTACAGGTGTAGTGAGAAATTACTTGCCTTCGGAATTGAGCCTTATGATATCATGTTGCAAATCTCTATTTAACATTTTCAGCCACTCAAAAGTTATCTAAACGAGATCGCTCACGAGCGATAAGACCGTCTATTGTTAACTTTTACTTGTAATCATAATTACTTTACACTGTATTCTGTATTTATCGATATACATATGTATAATCGGTAGTCGATAAACGAGAAGTCCCTATGACAGCTCAAAAATGCTACCAGAATTCCGGAGTCTGCTAATCACTGCGATGACTGCGATCGATGCCAAAGTGCTCATTCCACATAGCGTGCAGTCCAATGCTGCACGTCTAGTAGAGTTGCACCAGAAAGGCGCGTTCACGACGCACTACACGCTGCGTTCGAGGGAAAAGTGTTTCCAGTATAATACTGGGTTATTTTTTCATCAGTACAAATACTCTAGGGGGTGTATGAGTAAGTCATAATGAACAACTTTTACTATAGGGCCGAACTTGAAATCGCGAAAAAAAAAATCAGCTGTTCCATACAAATTGTCGACTCTGAAATGTATGAAACAGCTGATTTTTTTTCGCTATTTCAGGTTCGGCCCCATAGTAAATTTCATTTTGACTTACTTATACACCCCCTAGAGTATTTGTACGGGTGAAAAAATAACCTTGTATTTAAAGCTAATTACTCACTTATGCCAAAGTGCTCATTCCACATAGCGTGCAGTCCAATACTGCACGTCTGATACAGTTGCAGCAATTGTGCGTACGGTGCGTTCACTACGAACTGCACGCTGTTTTCGAGGGAAAAGTGTTTCAAGTATAATATTTAAAGCTAATCACTCACTTATGCCAAAGTGCTCATTCCACATAGCGTGCAGTCCTATACTGCAAGTCTGATACAGTTGCAGTAATTGTGCGTACGGTGCGTTCACTACGAACTGCACGCTGTTTTCGAGGGACAAGTGTTTCGCCAGATCTTTGAGGTTTTGTACGCGCTCCTCATCTTCGGCGTTTCTACAGGCGCCAGCGAACACTAGTTTTATCTGAAATTGAAATACTAAAATAAGCGTGCGCCAATTTCTCTTTTTAAGGCACTGTTAGGAAAAAAGTCGTTCGATACACGTGTAAAAACTTCTTTTTAACTCGGGTGATTCTCGCTCTCGTTTCACTCGGGCTCCAACTTTCACCTTCGTCGAAAAAAAATTTTTTGCACTTGTATCGAAATGAAAAGGTTCTTGAGTGGCGGCCACGTACCGGAAGGCGTAGCGTGGGTAGGCCCCCCACAAGGTGGACCGATGACCTGGTGAAGGTCGCAGGAGTCCGCTGGATGCGGGTGGCGCAGGACCGGTCATTGTGGCAATCTTTGGGGGAGGCCTATGTTCAGCAGTGGACGTCTTTCGGCTGATATGATGATGATGATGTATCATCATGAAGATATTAGTAATCAGAAGCTGTCTAACCTTGTTCCACAGCAAGAGTCCGCTGGATGCGGGTGGCACAGGACCGGTCATTGTGGCAATCTTTGGGGGGGGGCCTATGTTCAGCAGTGGACGTCTTTCGGCTGATATGATGTTGTATCATCATGAAGATATTAGTAATCAGAAGCTGTCTAACCTTGTTCCACAGCAAGAGTCCGCTGGATGCGGGTGGCACAGGACCGGTCATTGTGGCAATCTTTGGGGGGGGCCTATTTTCAGCAGTGAACGTCTTCCGGCTGATATGATGATGTATCATCATGAAGATATTAGTAATCTGAAGCTGTCTAACCTTGTTCCACAGCATTTCGTTCTTGACCAGCAGATTCCTTAGCTCGTACATGGCTTGCAGCATGAGCGGATGGTCCTTTTCGGGCCGAAACTGCGCCACAGAGAGGATCCGGATGGGATCAGAGTCTTTCACTAGAAACCTTAGCTGCTAACTACGCAATATAGTACTTACCATATTTAATTTAACTACTCAAATTAAATCACCTTCAGCTGTTCCTATATATTATTACCTATGAAATTGGCAATTTGTATCAAGAATTTTGAGAAGTTTATTTTTCATACAGTAATATTAGACACCAAGTAATATTAAATACCAAATTTTGCCAGTAATATTAGACACTTCTAAGGCGTGATTTGTAAAAATCTATTTCATAAAACAAGGTACTATCATATCTCTTATCTGTTCAAAGTCTTATATCTATTAGAAACAAATGAACAGGCAGCATATGGCAAGAATTGTTTTCAAAGCTTATTATTGAAAATTACTCAAGAAAAGCAAGTATTAGTGTGAGAAAACAAAAAAAAACTAAGTTACTCTTTAGAAGATAAAATTACGGAACCAAAGAATAAGACCAAAAATTAAAATTTCATAGGTAATTACCCAATATATGTATCATCATGAAGATATTAGTAATCTGAAACTGTCTAACTTTGTTCTGAACTGAATATACAAACGATACTCCTCCTGGAGTATGTGTGGCTGCTCCCGCGTTTCCGCTACTGCAGCTGTGGCCGGGTCGCATCCCACAAGGGTGGGACGGTCGTTGCACCGTCATTTGGGGACGGTGTTGAGAGGCTGATGAATCTAACCTTGTTCCACAGCATTTCGTTCTTGACCAGCAGATTCCTTAGCTCGTACATGGCTTGCAGCATGAGCGGATGGTCCTTCTCCGGTCGGAACTGCGCCACAGAGAGGATCCGGATTGGATCAGAGTCTTTCACTAGAGACCTTAGCTGCTTTAGCTCTGTTACCTGTAAGTACAAAAATCAAGGTTAAATACCTATAAGTAGAACGTATTGCGAAAACACAAATCAAATTATTTATTAACTAAATATTTTGATTTGTACTTTTTATTTTTCTCCAGTAGTCACATTACTTAATACTATATACCTACCTGTAGACTATGTATACTGAGGTGGGCACCTCGGACATTAGGTGATCTTGGTCGTTTTTCTTAGGTATATGACATCTAATATTTATAATTTACCTATAAGTACAAAAATTAAGGGTTAAATGTCAGCCTCCGTAGCCTAGTTGGTAGTGACCCTGCCTACGAAGCTGGAGGTTCCGGGTTCGAATCCCGGCGAGGGCATTCTTTGTGTATTTATTTATCACAAATTTTTGTTCCTTGGTCATGGATGTCTATGTATTTAAGTATCTATATGTATCTATCTATTATATATATTGTCGCCTGGTACCCACATCACAAGCCTTAATTGAGCTTACCGTGGGAGTAGGTCGATTTGTGTAAGATGTCTCAAGATATTTATTTATTATTATTTTTTTATTAAGTAATACATCACATCATCAGCCCATCTCAGTGCACTGCTGAACGTAGTCTCCCGTTATGCGTATGGATTCTTTAGGAGGAAAAAAAACCGGCCAAGTGCGAGTCGGACTCGCACGCCAAGGGTTCTGTACCATTTTCATTAAAAAAATACAGTTAAATCAACCTATCTCAAAAACTATAACAGATAATTTAATCAACCCAAAAATCGTTGATAGAGTTAATTAATATGCATAACATTTTTTTTTTAATTGTTTACCACGTAGTTTAAAAACTAGAGGAGGACACACATTTTTCAGACTTTGACAGCTGATATCTCGAAAACGGTTCGCTTAAATAAAAATGTGAAATATAAACCTGTATATCATTTTCAAAGACCTTTCTATTGATACTTCTCTCACACGCTTATATACATCTAAAAAAAAAATCTATCCCGCAGTTACATGTATGGAGGGCCCCAACCCCAATTATTTTTTTTACAATACAGGGTGGTCCAAACCTTGACGTCAAAAAAATTTTTTTAGGTTCCCTACGTCATGGGCTATCAGAATATACCCCATGTATGTTAGCCGATTTTTTGTAGTTTTCGAGTTACGAATTTTGAAGTCGAGGTTTGGACCACCCTGTATAGTATCATAATTTTGTAGCGGTCCATACAACACATATTCTTACCAAATTTCATCACTGTAGCATTTATAGTTTCCGAGTAAATCGGCTGTGACAGACGGACAGACGGACATGACGAATCTATAAGGGTTCCGTTTTTGCCATTTTGGGTACGGTACCCTAAAAATGTAATCCGCAAGAACCCCCTCTCAGATGAAAGCCTCCGGACGATTAGGAGATAAATGCCCATAATCGCCACGTTGGACAAGCGGGTTAGCGATCAGTGTGTTCACTTTGATGACGCTGCTGCCCATTATCAATCTATGAATGAATGGTCAGTGACACTTCAATTCCTTGGTCGACGCTTACGACACCCATGAGCAGAGTGGTGGTGACAAATGTATTCTTACTGCCGTCACCACACGGCTTGTAACTTCTTGTAAGCAATATAATTACAATCAACCTGTTTGAAATTGAGTAAAGCAACAATATCTCATGTGCGACACCAATCCAAAAAGATATCAGCGCAATAGCCACTCCATAAGGCACAAAATAAATGTTTTTTTTTTTTATATTGGCACATCTAAGTGGCTCCACTCCACCTGGGGCCTATTTCTGGAAAGCTTGTAACTTGTAATACAAGCGGAAGTCCTTATCTTATTAATGATGTTAAAAGAGACTTCCACTTGTACCTATTACAAGCTTGTAGCTATTGAGAAATGGGCCTTCGATCGGAAGTGCCCAAATAATATATAATATTCGATACATACATGTGCAAAAAGGAAATTCGTAACTCGTGTCGATTTAAAACACTCTCTTCGGTCGTATTTTAATTTGACTTTGACTGAACTTAATTTTTTTCGCACTTCATATATCATCATGTACGACTTTGGTTATGTATAAAAAATACACGATATGTACACGTTTATTATTATTGCCACATTTACGAGTATTATGTAAGCAGTTTATAAAGACTCAAAAGGAATTTGTAAGGATTTAAGAAACTACGTATTTCATGGACTAGGCTAGCTACTTACTTCACAGGGCGGATAGACCCGGTGAGTATTCAGAGGAGAGTTCCAAAGCTCGTTAATGTGGTCTTCAGTCCACGTGCCGTTCACCATCACCACGTCTGCGCAGCGCCCTACGATTCCGTATAGCTGGAAATACAAACAATAAATAAAAATAATAGTTATTTATTATACAAGGGGGCAAAGTTGTTGTTTAACTGTCGTGCCAATATTGAGACCTGAGCTAGCGAAAGATTCCAAAATTGAGCCACGAGCGTAGCGAGTGGTTCAAAAACTGGAATCTTGAGCATTGCGAAGGTCTCAAGGCACGAGAGTTGAACAAACTTTGCCGCCAAGTGTAATACAACTTTTTTCCCCTCACTATCGCGAGGAAATATGATTACAAATCTCATCCAAATGTAAATTAACTTAAAGAAACCATTTAAAACTCAATGTCGAAATGTATCGTAGAATAGAGTTACTTCTGGAACTTAAATATAGCCAATGGCTTACAAGTCACCCATGAGATCGACCAATTTAACATGTGAGCTCCGATTGCGCATGTTTACTACGGTCATACAGATCCACTTATACTAGGCAAGAGGGGGCTATAGGAATTAGAGCAATGTCAAATTACTTTATTCACAAGTGTGTAAAAAGCGTTTTTACCCGCTCGTATTAAACGATAAACGAGCGCTTTACGAGCTAGTGAGGGGAAAATAAATTTTATCACTTTATATCATCATTATTGAGCGTAGGCGGGTCAAAATTATTTTCATTGTCCTATTTTGTGTCCTTAAAAAACGTGACACAGTTGTGATTTTTGTATGAGATGATGTTTTGTTTCCAATTTTTGATATATGGATTAAAATCTAGCGTGAAAAAAAAATGCACCAATTTTTTTTTTATATACTGAGTCGAAACAGCAACAAAGAGCGTGACAGAGCGGTATGAAATAAGACAATGTCCCAAGATATTTATTTATTTCATTATTTTATTGCTTGTAATTAATGTTCATTAATAATAATTAAGACATGTAATGTGCAACGTTACAGTATAAGAGATGATTCTATGCCGCGCCATAGTTAGTCAGTTAGAAGGTTAGATAACTTACCCAACCAAAAACTTTGTAATACAACAACTTGCACCAAGTGAAGACGGGATTCCGGGCTATAATCCCACTGTTATTATAACTATTATAAGAGATAATTCGCGCACCTCCACTATCTGCAGCGTCTCAGCCAATCAGAGCGCGGAGGGCAAGATGGGGTATCATCTCGCACAGGACAGCAAGGTTAGATAACTTACCCAACCAAAAACTTTGTAGTACAACAATTTGCACCAAGTGAAGACGGGATTCCGGGCTATAATGCCACTGTTATTATAAGAGATGATTCTCTGCTGTACCCCTCCCATCACTTGGTACTATGCTCATACTGATCTTTTTGCTATTTTGCTCTCTTTAATTTGTCAATGTGTTCTCTGTAATTTTGATGTCCTCTCCTGCTTTATTATGCTACTTTTGGTTACCTAATGTTAATGTACCTATCATGTATTCTGGTTGCCCTGAAAACCAGCGCCATGGCTAAATCTTTAGCTAGCGGCATATGCTGAGTGGCATCCATTTTGGTGTTGTTTTTAGTTTAAGATGTATTTTAATTTAAGTTTACCTTTTTACACCAAATAAATGAATTCTATTCTATTCTATTCTATCATGCTTCTAGTTATAGTGAGATAGCTTAGATAACTTACCCAACCAAACACTTTGTAGTACAACAATTTGCACCAAGTGAAGACGGGATTCCGGGCTATAATGCCACTGTTATTATAAGAGATGATTCTCTGCTGTACCCCTCCCATCATGCTTCTAGTTATAGTGAGATAGGTTAGATAACTTACCCAACCAAAAACTTTGTAATACAACAACTTGCACCAAGTGAAGACGGGATTCCGTGCCATAATGCCACTGTTATTATAAGAGATGATTCTCTGCTGTACCCCTCCCATCATGCTTCTAGTTATAGTGAGATAGGTTAGATAACTTACCCAACCAAACACTTTGTAGTACAACAACTTGCACCAAGTGAAGACGGGATTCCGGGCTATAATGCCACTGTTATTATAAGAGATGATTCTCTGCTGTACCCCTCCCATCATGCTTCTAGTTATAGTGAGATAGCTTAGATAACTTACCCAACCAAACACTTTGTAGTACAACAATTTGCACCAAGTGAAGACGGGATTCCGGGCTATAATGCCACTGTTATTATAAGAGATGATTCTCTGCTGTACCCCTCCCATCATGCTTCTAGTTATAGTGAGATAGGTTAGATGACTTACCCAACCAAACACTTTGTAGTACAACAATTTGCACCAAGTGAAGACGGGATTCCGGGCTATAATGCCACTGTTATTATAAGAGATGATTCTCTGCTGTACCCATCATGCTTCTAGTTATAGTGAGATAGGTTAGATAACTTACCCAACCAAAAACTTTGTAGTACAACAATTTGCACCAAGTGAAGACGGGATTCCGGGCTATAATGCCACTGTTATTATAAGATATTATTCTCTGCTGTACCCCTCCCATCATGCTTCTAGTTATAGTGAGATAGCTTAGATAACTTACCCAACCAAACACTTTGTAGTACAACAATTTGCACCAAGTGAAGACGGGATTCAGGGCTATAATGCCACTGTTATTATAAGATATTATTCTCTGCTGTACCCCTCCCATCATGCTTCTAGTTATAGTGAGATAGCTTAAATAACTTACCCAACCAAAAACTTTGTAATACAACAACTTGCACCAAGTGAAGACGGGATTCCGGGCTATAATCCCACTGTTATTATAAGATATTATTCTCTGCTGTACCCGTCGCATCATACTTGTAGTTATAGTTGGGTAGTGGGTATACGTGCCCACCGGACATTGGGCTAGGTACCGGAAGATTGGGTATGTGAAGGCATAACCTGTCGTGTCTATGAATATATCTGAAAGAAAAATAATCAATTGTGAGTGAGTTTAATAAAACGTCCCACTTTGTCGTTTGCCACAAAGCCGCTTTGTCAGTTTATTCATATGAAGATACAAGTAAATCACGTATTTATGGTAAGCGTCAAAGTGGGACGTTTTACTAAAAACTAACACAATTTATCTTTCTAATGGCATTAGTAGTTACGTCTTGTTTTTTTATTTTGACGAAATATCTTAAAGGTCTTAAATTGATTTAATATCAAGCTAATTATGTCATGTCATGCTAATTAATCGGATTTTTATTCAGAAAACTACTTTACCCAAGATAAGGCTTATGTTGTAGGTCAAACCAACGATTTGTAAATTTTATAATACACATACATCATCATCAACCTATCTCAGTCCACAGCTGGACGTAGGGTTCTCATATTAACTATGCGTATAGACGCATATTTAATAGGAGGTAAATGCCCATAATGGCCACGCTGGGCAAGCGGATTGGCGATCGCAGTAATGTGCCTACTAAGATGACGCTGCTGCCCATCGTTAATCTTAGAAGATTTAATACTTAGAAGATTTAAGACTTAGAAGATTTTAAGATTTGTTAAAACAAAGAATGATCGGCAACCGTTGGTATAACACCGATGCTTTTTGTATTTGGTGACTGACATACCAAAAAATAAAAAAAAAACCCCGGGGTAAGATTTTTTGCATTTAGGTTTATCTGGGTAAAAGAGGGACAGAAATAGATAAATACGATACGCTACTGAGCGTAAGCGATTGGCAACTCGAGAAAGCACTTAGATAAGCACTCTGGCCGCTCGGATATCATCATCATTATCAGCCTATATCAATCAACTGCTAGACAACGGCCTCTCCTTAGTATAGGCTAACTCTTATGCCGCGGCCACGACATTGGTCTAAGGCGACCGGTTTAGCGGAAAACCATACGTGCGAGAGGGAGTACCCATATCGGCATCCCGCTCCAACTCATGGATTCGCACGCCGCTGGTCGCCTTAGACCTATGTCGTGGCCGGGCCTATAGGCGTATGGGAGCGGATTTTTATTTTGTTGTAGTTTTTTCAATTTTTCCAAAGGACCCCGGACCTAAAGTATGGAAAATGTGGTTTCAGTCAAATCTTCTGAAATTTTGATATGTTATAGATTTCAGTGCCCTGAACAAAAAACTCTGTGGGTGCAACCACGGTTTCAATGTTCTGCTCGATTTTGTACCAGATAACTGAGATAACAAAGTAGTACTTAGTAGTACTATTTCGGGTCTAGGTATTTTAGATATTAGGGTCCTTTGGATATTTTCATATTTTTTCTACTCAGAATCGCTCTTTCGATCCTCATTAGCAGAAGAAAGTGTCCCAAGAATTCCATACATTTTTTTGGTCTTCCACTGAGTTACGGTCGAAGAAAGTCTATGAAAAATAGTAACTCAATGGATTTTTTTTCTTGGGACACTTTTTTATTTCTATCAGGATCGAAAGAGCTCGTGATTCTGAGCAGAAAGAATGTAAAAAAGTCCAAATTTGGAAAATTTTATAAAACGACAACAAAATAAAAATCCGCCCATGGACGCATTAGAAGGTAAATGCCCGTAATCACCAGGTTAGGCAAGCTGGGATATATCTAATTTATTTATTTTAGAGATAACAAACAATTAAACAAAAATATTACATTAAATGTGACAATGGGCGTTACATTATGTACAATCAACGGCATTATCCACAGAGTACAATGAATTAAAGGCTGTCGGACAACAGACTGCTGTACATTCTATTATGTACTTAGACATTTGGTACATGCTTATATGTACTAACACTACTACAACCACTAGGTACTTAACAATTTACAAAGTCTCTAAAATGGCAATTGTACCTGGATTGAACTTCATGAAAGCCTCCAGTCCCATGACCATGGACCCAAGACTCTGCATCAGAAGTGTGAAGTACGGGTACGAGCTGGCTTCTATCGCCCGTTTTGACACCAGTCTAGAATAGAAAATTCTGGATTATTAACATATCGAGGGTTGTCTGGTGAAACCCGATTTTTTCGTTGAAACATCAACCCCACGTAATATAGTTCGTATTTCAAATAACGGTTTGCTCGACTTATTATTTATTTATTTATTGAGGAGACAACACAGAAACATACAGGGAAAAAAAGTATACAATGAAGTTTGGTTTACATTTTGTAGGTACATATGTTTCCTTGAACGTATCTTACAGTGAACATAAAATACCGATAAAGGAAAAAGTATTTTAGGTGACATGTCTACACTATATATATAGGTCAAAATAGGTGCATGCTAAGTATTATGATAATCAATAAGGGCTAAGTGCTACTTTTACATAGTTTTTAAATAGCTGACTTGAACTGGGCGCGTGATTTGGAGAATAGATAAATATCACTATGACATTTCTTGTGGACTTATCGGGTATCACCAGATGGCTTATTATGGTCCCGTTTTATCCATTTACCGAGCTAGACGCGGTCTAAAGTGTCTAAGAATAAAAAGAGTGTAAATTGCCAACAAAATACTAGCTCGGCACACAGCTGACCCTTTAGTACCTACTGTTTGATAGCTGGTAGCCAAATGGGAAATATGATTTCCCGCCTGGTAGCCAGCTATAAAATGGGAATAACTTTCCCATCTCGTAGCTGGATTTGGTACAAACCTGGTTACAAATCGGTAATGGTAATCCCGATTTAAAGCCAGTTACCCATAGGGATTTTATTTCCATTTCGAAGCTGGTTACGAAACTTTGGCTAGCAAACGGTACTAAAGGCAGCATGACGAGTTATTTTTTATAACAAGGATCTGTATCCCACAATGTCGTAACAGATGTGCTTAACCATAGAAAAAATCAACTGCGAAAGACTCTGGTTGTCAAGGGATTCGAACCCACTTCCTCTGGATTGCCGGTCCGGTATATTAGAACAGACTCAACATGTTCAAAATTTAGCGATTGTGTGTACCGAAGATATAAATAATTCCGGGCAACCAGAAAAGCGTTCTTAAGTTCCAGAGATCATCATCGGCCATGTTTCGGGATACAGTATGTACCTAAGCGAGTTAAACTGCCTTTTTTTATGTTGGCACATCCAAGTGGCTCCATTTCATCTGATCGCTGGTGAAAAGTAGAGCCCAAATCGCGGTGGCAACGAACAGGAGACAAGCAGTAGCCTGTCAGTTGCCACCGCCTTGCTGGCCCGCTAGATGCTTTTTCACGCTTCGTTTAAAGGGTCCCAACTTATAGGTATGCGGAAACACACGTGCCGGTAAAGAATTCCACTTTTTAATAGTCCTGCCTTAACCGAGATTTAAAACCCAAAGTTAAAAACATGCTTGGTGACCCTGTTGGAAGGGCAGTCTTACCAAGAGCTACCGCTGCATTATTAACGCAGACTTAAGTTCTATCCATCCCATTCGTAACTCGCGTAGATATTGGTGCGAGCGAGCAGGATAGAAAGTATTATGTTATAGTATATGTTCAAATATAGTACATTACTACACAAGTGCGAAAAACATGAAATTCGAAACGAGGGGCGATGTTTTAAAACACTCCCTGTGTTTTAAATCGATACGAGTTACGAATTTCGTTTTTGCACGTGTCTCGTGCGACGTTTTTTAGTGCAGATGGCCCTCCGAAGTTTTGGACTTGACGTAAAATGACACACTTCTCGCACTAGAGCCTAAAAAAGGCACCATCTTCTGTATTAAAAAATATTTTTAAACACCCTGGCCGCTAAGATATATCTAATTACGACTGAAAAGTCAGAACTACGAGTATCGTCTCAAGCTATAGGTATAGAAAATTGTATTTATCTACTTTATGAGCAAATGATTTACTTTCCTATTTCATTGACGTATTTTAATTGGTACCTGTAACTTATCCTATAGGTATGCGGAATGATGACTTGCATATTTTTAGGTATGTTGTCTTGTAGCCGAGAACTATTATCCGATATCTTTCAGTCGGTTTACTCGTACTCGAAAATGTTATCGCTCGAAGTCAACTGATGATTAATTATAATTGTCGTGTCTCGGCACACTAGCTAAATACTCTAGAAAACATCTTCAACTCTTCAGAGCAGTGTGTAAAACTATTGTTTATTCCCTATAGTAAAATAGTACTTACCTACATTACGATGCAAGTGCGAAAAGAATTAAGTTCGAAACGAGTGGCGATAAATTATAACACGACTGAAAGGATATCTTTTAAACCGACACGAGTTACGAATTTCCTTTTTGCACGTATCTCGTACGACGTTATTTAGTACAGATGGCCCTCCGAAGTTTTGGGCCTGACGTAAAATGAGCCACTTCTCGCACTAGCGCCTAAAACAGGCTACAGATGGTGCCTGTTTTAGGCCAAAATTTTTATTTTTTATTTTTAAGCATGATAGCTGCTAGTTATTATTTATTATTGTTTCCAAAGATTATTAAGTAACGATATTTTCCTAACTTAGCAAGCAGATAAGTAATAGTTTTTTCACCACACTGCTCGTAAACACGCTGTTTGTCCTTCAATTTCAGAGTGCAAAACTGTGTTTTAATCTCTAGAGGTTAAAGTATTTTTTTTTAATCTTCTGGATAGACTAAAGCAATAACTTATACAGCCTGAGAGTGCAATAAGCTTTTTGACGTTAGAACTAGACAGTACGTTCGAAAACTCAATAGTTTCAAACAGATTCATACACATGAACCTTTCATAATATTATATTCAATATGCTAAAATCCAAATTAAATACCACATTTTGTTGTAAAAGGCTTTTAATTAAAAGTTCTAAAAATACGACAAATAAAAACAATAGGAAAATGAAAGTGTTTTCACTATGCAAATTTCAGAACACATCCGAATATTTTTTTCTTTTAAAATTACAAGCCACGCCAAGATAAATATTTGAGGTTATTGTTTTATTATTTGTTGATTTGTTTATTTTTTGGAAGTGGAGGACTTGCAAATAAATACCTTCTTATTTGTTATGTTTGAGTTTTATTTCGCATGTTTCCTCGCTTTAGTGTGGTGAAAAATGTTGTGTTTCACTCGGCAGCAAAGCTTGTTCAACTCTCGTGCCTTAAAATCCTCGCATCGCTCAAGATTCCATTCTATGAACCACTCGCTGCGCTCGTGGTTCAAATTCTGGAATCTTTCGCTTGCTCGGGTTTCAATATTTGCACGAGAGTTAAACAATCACTTTGCTCCCTAGTAAAACAAATAACTATTGTTTGTCTCTTTCGTATATAGAAATAATACTGAAAAAACTGGGAATCCATGTGAAACTGAGACAATTTCGTAAAAAATATGAATTCTTAAGGACTATTTACTGTACCTAGGTACTTATAGTCCGTGGGCTAGTCGGCCTGAAATTAGAAAACGGTATAATTTGGGGGTACCAAGTGTCCTTTTTACAGTAGTTAGAAATATTCATAAGGATGTTAAAAAAGTATGATAGACATCTCAAAGTGGTAGCTAATAGGCATACGGGCTATTTCAAGATTTCCGTTGTATGACAGGTATGGTTAAAATTAGGAGGTACAAATTTTCCTTTTCACGGCTGTTAGGTAAGCGTATAAAAACGTCAAAAATGCAAGATTTCCATTTATAAGTGCTACCTAACAAAAATGGGGGCCAATCAAAGATGGTGGATCTCAAGTTTTACAAAATCAAGTATATCTCGAGAACTATTAAATATATCTAATTACTCTCTTGAACAAAATTAAAGGCATATCTGTAAGCTTCATATTTTGCATATACACCATATTGCTAAAACCAACTAATAATTAAATATGACCAAATTTGTGAAAATTTCGTGATTTTGGTTTTTTGTGTGTCGTGTTTTTACATAGTAGTCATGAAGCTAGAAAAATTAAATATTTTTTTAAAGATAGTGTATTTAATAAGCTTTAATTTGATGTATATAACTTGTTGGCGGCATTAAAAAAAAGACCCATAAAAAATATTTAAATGAATTATAGTCATAATCCACCGTATACTTAGTGATTTAAGAGGCGATTTTTTTTATATTTTTCAATCTGGGTTATTTGAAATAAGCACTATTATTTATGTGTGGCACTTCCATCGCCTCTTAATTCACTAAGTACACGGTGGATTATGACTACAATTCATTTAAATATTTTTTATGGGTCTTTTATTTTCATACCGCCAACAAGTTATATACATCAAATTAAAGCTTATTAAATACACTATCTTTAAAAAAATATTTAATTTTTCTAGCGTCATGACTACTATGTAAAAACACGACACAAAAAAAATCTAAATCACGAAATTTTCATAAAGTTGGTCATAATTAATTATTGGTTGGTTTTAGCAATATGGTGTATATGCAAAATATAAAGCTTACAGATATGTCTTTAATTTTGTTCCAGAGAGTAATTAGATATATTTAATAGTTCTCGAGATATACTTGATTTTGTAAAACTTGAGATCCACCATCTTTGATTGGCCCCCATTTTTGTTAGGTAGCACTTATAAATGGCAATCTTGCATTTTTGACGTTTTTATAAGCTTACCTAACAGCCGTGAAAAGGAAAATTTGTACCTCCTAATTTTAACCATACCTGTCATACAACGGAAATCTTGAAATAGCCCGTATGCCTATTAGCTACCACTTTGAGATGTCTATCATACTTTTTTAACATCCTTATGAATATGTCTAACTACTGTAAAAAGGACATTTGGTACCCCCAAATTATACCGTTTTCTAATTTCAGACCGACTAGCCCACGGACTATTATGCAGGAATTACACTGCTTCGTTCGCCTAACGCGGTCGCTGATTCAAAGTATCAGGATGCTTAGCCAAGTTGTCAATCGCTAGCGCTTAGTAGCGTATCGTAGTTTTGTCTCTCTGTCACTCTTTCATATTAGTGCGACAAAGAAAGGCAGCTACCTTTCGCTTACGATTGACGATTAGCGCTAGTGATTGGCAACTTGTCTAAGTACCCAGGTTGCCAGCAACCGACATTGTTTGTATGCGGTGAACGTCTGACCCAGTGTAATTTCCGAATTACTTGTTATATGAGAAATTATTTTCCTAAATTTTAAGTAACTTCTGCTTTTCAGATTTCTGTTATCCATTACAATACAATGATCTACGACCATTTAACGACGCACAGGGTGAACGATATGAAGTGTTACCAATTTCAAAGGACCGCGGTTTTTAAGTTGCAACAATTTATTTAGTAAGAAAAAACAAGAGGAAAAATATTACATTTTGTGATTAAATTTACTTTTAGTCAATATACTACCTTTTGCCTTGACTATGGTCTTCAAATGGTAAAAAAAAATTTGTTCGCAGCACGTTTGTGACCACTGGGTAGTGGTATGTGGTGTGCCAGTCAAATACGATCGCTTTCTTCATAGCATTTATACTAGCATGTTTAATTGTTTTTACCTTTCTCTTCAAAATAGACCAGATAAAATGTGCGAAACTGATTGCACTGGAGAAATGACACGTGAAATTCGGTTTTCAGCCATTTTTGGTTCTTAAGATGTTTATAAGCCGAAACTCAGTTTCGTTCTTAATATGTTTGCGGTCTACAACCCAAATGTTTGCGTGCCTAAGACTTCAATACGGTGTCCACAACATATTTCCGATAATAAGCCGCTATTACTTTTACACCGGAATTTAAAAAATCTACTTGGTAACACTTCATATCGTTCACCCTATAGATGTGCGAAAAAAATACCATGTTTTTCTTTAAGGGGTTTAGTTTACCGATAAAAAAAAACTGAAAATTCAAATGAAAAAATCGGGTCAATATAGTTAAAAAACTGTAAATTCTGGATTGTAATTAACGAAGATGTCTTAAATTACCTAACTTTGGTCCTTTTTTGGTGCTACTGCCATTTCACTATTCACAATACAAGTTCTCCAGAACCCCTTCCAAAACTTTTTCCAATTTCTTTTTTTTATCCCCACTGCACGATTTCATGTTCTGCAGAAGTACCAATATTTCTGGTGAATCTCCAAAACTAATCTAAAACTATTAAGAATATTCTGCATAAGTCAAGGATATCTTAAGGAACACGAGAAGAAAGGCTAGTCCAATTTTTTTCGAACTAGAATTGTTAACACTGTCGAGTGCCAAGGAGGCTTGAATACACCATACCTTACTTCTGTCGAATTAAGGGTTAAAAGAATATTATCACGATGCATTATTAGAAATTATATGTCTTTAGGAATTTCGAACCTTGGTTTTTATATTTTAGAAATTATACTACGAAAGTACGGACCCAATACAGTGTGCGAGTCAATTAAACCACGGAGAAACAATATGAAAATTAACGAAGTAGAATCTTACTACGAAACAAAATTAGAATTCCATAGTAACAAATTGTTTTGACATGATTTGACTCTTTTTAAACTAGCATAAGTACCTACACCACAAGTAAAAACGCGAAATCATTGTACTTACTGTTATCGCGCGAGTATAAAACACAGACCAATTGACCAGTGGATATCAGTCAATCCGCAAACATGTTTGCTACGACTCTCGCAGTTTTCGGGGCCCTTTTGGGTCTCCTCTTTCTGTACTTGAAGAAAAAAAATCAATACTGGCAGTCCCGAGGACTTATTACTCCCAAGCCTTTGCCGCTTTTGGGAAACTACGGGGATTTCATTTTATTGAAGAAAAATCTTTTCGACACTGTCACCCAAATCTGTCACCAGTTCCCTAACGAGCCCATCATCGGTGCTTACTACGGAACGGAGCCGGTCGTCATTGTCAAGGATCTGGAGCTTTTGAAACTCGTCGTCACCAAGGACTTCTATTATTTCAGCAGCCGAGAACTCACAGGGCACACAGAAAAGGAAGTCGGATCCAAGAATGTGTTTAATGAAAACGGAAATATTTGGCGGGTTATGCGGCAAAACCTCACCCCGGTTTTCACTTCAGCTAAGATGAAGAAGATGTTCTACTTAATTCAAGAACGCACGCAGGATTTGGAACAATTTTTGGCAAAAGAAATCACCGCTAACCCAAGACACGATGTGAGAAGCTTTATGGGAAAATATACCATGGACTGCATCGGTTCATGCATCTTTGGACTCGAAACTGAAGTAATGAAAAACCAGGAGAACAACCCCTTCTTGGCTATGAGTGAGAAAATTTTTGATTTTCGCTCACATAAAGTGGCAAAGATGATCCTTAGCAGTATCTGGCCGAACGTTTTCTATGGATTAGGCATGGTCGTCTTTGCTAAAGACATCAGCAACTTCTTTAATAACCTAATCGGAGGTGTTTTCAAAGATCGCAACAACATTCCGAGTACAAGGCACGACTTCATCGATTTCATGCTTGGGTTTAAGAATAATAAGTACATTACGGGAGATGATATAAAGAGTCTTAAACAAGGAAGCGAAAAAAAGAGACAAAGTGAAGTTGGAAATAGACGATGAACTGCTCATAGCGCAAACTTTGGTATTCTTCGCGGCTGGATTTGAGACTTCAGCAGCAACCATGAGCTTTACTTTGTTTGAACTTTCCAAGAATCCTGAGGTTTTGAAGCGCGTCCTAGATGAAGTGGACGAGCATTTTAAGAAAACTGAAGGAAAGATCACATATGAGTGCGTCACCGATTTACCTTACTTGGAAGCCTGTGTTGATGAGACGCTCCGCCTGTATCCAGTACTAGGAGTCCTGACCCGCGAGGTGGTGGAGGATTATCGTCTCCCGTCAGGTCTGCTGCTGGAGAAGTCTACGCGCGTGCACATACCGGTGCAGTACCTGCATATGCACCCGGACCACTTCCCAGAACCTGAGGAGTTCCGACCGGAGCGGTTCTTAGGAGCCAACAAGAACGACGTAAAGCCTTACACGTATTATCCTTTCGGAGATGGACCCAGGATTTGTATAGGTGAGTGAAGTTTAAACACATACCTAATATTATTGTTTGTTTTTTTTTTTTGACTTAACATGGAGAAAGGGAATCTCAAACAATCTCTTGCTATCCCTAATGTTTAGAAAGTGGTCATATTTACCTACTCGTTCAACAAACAAAAAACATTCAAAACTCGTTCAAGAAACAACACGTGTTCACGATTTTATTAAAAATACCAATTACTAACAAGATAAGTTAATAGATAAGTAAAAAGTCCACGGAAAGAACATGTCTAGTCAATTCAAATTACAGAAGGAAAAACCACCTTACTTTTAACAGAGTAAGGTGTGAATTTGCCCTGATTTTTATAAGCACTGGACATGTTTTTTCGTGGGCCCTTCAAATACGGTTGAAATAAAATAATTCTCTCATAAATATGATACCTACGACGTTCGTATTATACTGAGACATAATACTTTTGAGTATTGTTTATGTTTGTACTAGCGACCCGCCCCGGCTGCGCACTAGGGTGGATCGATTTTTTTATTTTCGGATAATCATAAAATAATCTTTACGAATCGATACTATGTGGCTAGAGAAACAAAAAATATTATGACCATTTTTGGATATTTTATCATTTTGAACCCCATTTAGAGGCCCGAAAATCAGCCTAATTTTTTTCGGATTTTTGGAACCGCGGGCCAATAAAATGATGGTCGTAAAAAGTAACATTCTTTAACACTATATCTTTTTCCGGTAGTCATTTGGCAAGTACTGCCGCAAGAGCCTCAAAGTTGAAAACCAGTTTTTGCCGATACTGTTTATAATTTTCATGTAATTAAATTGTGCAAATTCTAAATTTATGACAAATAATGTTATTTTGTTTCTACATAAAAGTAAAACAGAAAATATCCACGAACTACTGACTTTTCTTAAAAAAACCTTATAAATAGAGTCGATCTTTGGGCCTATAAATGAAGTACAAATTAAAAGTAAATCCAAAAATGATCATAATATTTTTTGTTTCTTTAGCCACGAAGTATCGATCCATAAAGATTATTTTATGAATTTCCAAAAATAAAAAAATCGATCCACCCTACTGCGCACGGGTACTATACCTACATAAAAACCTTCCTCTTGAATTACTCTACCTATTAAAAAAATCTCATCAAAATCCGTTGCGTAGTTTTAAAGATTTAAGCGTACAAAGGGACATAGGGTCAGAAAAAGTGACTTTATTTTATACTATGTAGTGATAAATTATATGCTATAGTGTGACCACCTTATTCATAAATGTCTCCTAACTTAGCAAACCGCTAAGTATTGTTTGTATTTTTCGGTCTTATCAATGTCAACAAGAGGGAGAGGAATAAGGGTGCGGATTCACTGAGGCGGAGAGGAGCGGAGATGTGCAAAATTGACCAATCACATTCTTCAAATTCAAAATTCGAAACATTGTCATGCGGCCTTATTGGCCAATTTTGCACATCTCCGCTCCTCTCCGCCTCACCCTAATACTTAGCAGATTCCTAAGTGGAGACATTTATGAATAAAGGGTTAAGTGCTGCGACCATATATAACATGGACGTCTAACGCCAGCTCAAAAATGCCCCCAAAACCAATTGTTCAATTGTGCCAAGATGGGCAAGACATAGAGCTTTTCATGAACTGCGCATATTTCGGCGCAACATCTTTGACAAATGTTTATTGAATATCGCCAATCAAAACTTTGATGGACCAATCACAACCATTTTAAAATGGCGGTTTAAGTTTTTATAGGTTGACATTCAAATTCATTGCCGTGATTCATTGAACAGGGGGTGACACTTGTCAACTAAAATTCAGGACCATTTTTGAAAGGCAATTTAGTATGGCGTGCGGCTTCCATGTTTTATTTGTTCGTAGGTTAAGTGTTAATCAGTGTGTAAATTTAACCATCTAACACGCTTTCTCCAGGCATGCGGTTCGCGAAAATGCAGATGATGGCAGGTCTAGTGACCCTACTGAGGAACTACACCGTCGAGCTACCCTCGGACGTGCCGCGGAAGATCGAGGCGGAACCCCTGGCCTTCACGCTGCAGACCAAAGACAAGGTGGAACTCAACTTCTTGCCAAGAAACAAGGTGTCCGCTTGATTCCCTGCTCAGTAGATAAGAAGCCGATCCTGATTCCTTAGCGAAAGTGGTTGCTCTCATACCAACAACCAGTGACCTATCCCATAAGAATTTACAAGCGTCAATTCTACAAAACTGCATAAATTTCCATATAAAAAGTTGTCAATTTGGTAGAATTGAACTCTAAAGTTTTGTGGTTTTGGCCCCTGGGCGACCAGTGTTGCTCTCATGCCAAAGTCCCGTTTTTCCAAAAGTCACGATTTTGCTTCAAAAGTCATGTTTATACTAAATAATAATAATTCCTCAAGAAAAATTCAAAATTTCCTCAGTCGCATATCACTTTTATCGTGACACTTTTGGCCAAAACTCAGGAAAATGGCCATGGCATGGCATGGTCATGGTATCGTGGCCATTGGCTACGGGCTCTACAGGTCACACTACTCATGTGGTAGGAGTACTAAAGCCAGTCAGTTGAATACATTGTATATTTGTAAAACCTAAACGCTTTTTTCGGAATATAATATTTTGAACAAGCAGTCAGAATTCGTTTCATTGCCGGACACTTTTTTTCGATCATAAGCTGTACAACCAATTGAGCTGAACTTTTGGCAATAATGTTATTTTTTACCCCACCCGCCTGAATCTTAACCCTTAAATGCATAGTGATGTATATATGCATCACGTACTTTCGACCCTATTGACAACATGTCAGAATTCAAATTTGAATAAATCTTTATCAAGGTCATGCATTTACGGGTTAAGTCCAACCCAGCTTACCCAGTGTTTTCCATATTGCTTCTACGAAAACAAACTTGAGCGTCTAGCCAGAAGATTTATAGTGATTGGTATCAGGAGGGCTACCATGACGTACTAATGCGGTTCAGTTTAGGTCGAGAGAAAGGGACAAGGCTATACGAGTCGTATATCACTGTCCCGCATTAGTACGTCATGGTAACCCCCCTGGAATTGATATTGCCTCGCGATTCGGTTTTCTATATTTAATCTATATGTACATACTCGTATATATAAACACGATATGTACGATTTTCAGATTTATTTGTGTATTAGTATCCATGTATGCATATCGTATAATATGATTCATGAAATTAATAAGAAAAATATATACGCATCTTATGCACCACACTTTTGTTAATTTTATGCCGAGATTGTCTGTTAGAAGTTGCTCAATAGCATATGCAGATGCACTAAGTATTTATGTTTTATTTTGTATTATAATGATTCAATTACACATTTCATTGACAAATCGAGGGTAAAGGTTAAATAGTAGTAGTAGTATTCAAGTGACATTTTGTGACCACCCCAAAAAAGAAAACACAATGATCACAAGCTCTAAGTATTATTAATGCCGTTTTGCTAATACTCAATGTGTTTTCTTGTTTTTATATGTACCTACTTAAAAATAGCGTAGTATTATTTATAAATTGTATGTTTTGTTACAATAGTGAAATATTTGTATGTAATTATGTATACATCTTAATACCTATAATAAATATGTATTTATTCAGTAAAACACCTTTTTTCTTCTTAAACTCTTCTATTTTTTTTCATGAATAACTCGGTATAATATCGGTAACAGAAGAAAATATAGGTAACATTACTTTGACATAGTTCACGAATAGCCTAAGATTTTATTTGGTTGACTGTACGTAACGTACAATTACATAAATTAATTTAAAAACACAAAAACATTATTGACTCACGTTACAGTCTCGTAGATTTACAAAAACAGCTGCCACTAAATATTGTGGTTCGTTATTGCTGATTCATCATTGTTATTGCTGTTATCATTTTTGTATACGTGCAGGCAAATACGTCAGGACAGGTGTAATTACCTATGCATAGATAAAAGCAAACAGATTTATCGTAAATATGGGTGAATCAACTTTATTCTGTCTGTTCTTGGCTCTTGCCATGGTTACGGCCACCTGAGTCACGCCGGTTTTATGCAAAATAATGTTACTTAGGCTGCGTTTCACACCTATTAATGACTCGAGCGAGGTGTCATTTGTATGGAAACACATCCTCGCACATCTCTGGTGGAAACGCAGCCTTAAACTATGCAATAATGCTCGTAGTCCTTGT
>JALPQI010016677.1:0-25003 GCA_025490895.1 Thaumatotibia leucotreta
TTGCGGCAGCAAAATATTTGGCCAGCGTTGGGATCACGCAAAATAGGCACGTTAGATGTCGAGTTGCGGAAAATGGCGAGAATACAATATCAAAAAACCGGCCAAGACCATGTCGGGCCATGCTCAGTATAGGGTTCCGTAGTTATTCGAAAAAGGCTGGGCCGATTACGTTCGAAATGGTTTTATTTTTAAACCCACAGCCCATCAAAGTTTTTATTCTACCACTTTGTTAGCATAATTAATATGTATACTAAATTCTAGTACTAACGGCCACTGAGCTATGCTGCTGACAGACAGACGGACAGACGGACATGGCTAAACTATAAGGGTTTTTTGTTTAAAACCCTAAAAATAACGCATGAGGGAAAAAACCGGCCAAGTGCATGTCGATCCATGCTCAGTATTAGCGTTCCGTAGTTTGGTCGAAACTGGCTAGACCAATTATGTTCAGGATAGTTAGTATTATCTATCAGCATGCCTTAAGCCAAATATGTAAGATATTTTTCATATTTTTCGAAATAGTGAATTTGGAAAAAAACCTATACTCTTTTTGAAATACCTATTCACGGATACCCCACATTGTATTCACGTGTAGGGGAGGAACCCCAATAGTTTTTTTTTTGGATATTTATTATTCGAGTTTGTCGGCTTAAGGGCTTGTCTATTAATCACGTCATACTGTATAGGGGGATGGGGGGGTCAAGAAAAAATCACCAATTATTACCATAGGGGAGGGGGGGGGGGGTCATCAGACAAATCACGTGTAATTTTTTGTTACTCTCGAATCTGCTGAACAGCATTATAGCCAGTTAAAAAATCTTTACTTTTTAATAAAATACTTTTTAAATACTAAGTTTTTAAACTTCGCGATCATTTAGCTCGTAGTTGGCAAACAAGTACGTAAATTCAAGTGTTATTAAAAGGACTACTTCAGTTGGCAAAAAAATACACGTGATATTGGCTAGGGGGGGGGGGGTCCTGAAAAATATCACCAAATATCACCATGGGGGCTGGGGGGGGTTTAAAACATACCAAAATCGTATGACGTGATTAATGGACAAGCCCTAACTAATATGTATACCTACAACTAATTGCAAATGGTCACTGATCTAAGCAATGAGCGGACAGACAGACGGACTACCGCACGAAACGATAGATGAAGAGTGATAGAGCGCTGACACACTCTAGCACCATGCTAAGAAGAGTATGCTGACGGATAGACAGACGGACATGGCGAAACTATAAGGGTTTTTAATTTTTTTATTTGAACTATGCCCGATCATAACAATTTTTTTTTTAACGAAAAAAGTGTTAACGCTTTCACAGCCAGTAACAAAAAAGCTCGTTAAAATTTTAATTCTAAAATGTTATTAACAGAGTTCTTAATCACAATTGCGGAAATAACGCATAATTTATTTTTATTTTTTGTTACTGGACATTGTTTTTTTTGTGTTTGTTAAGAATTATTTCTATTTCTAGACGGATCCAAGAATAGATGGATGGAAAGAAGGACTAACCAACAGATAGATAGACAGTCAGACGGACGGACGAACAGACAGACAGACTGACATGACGAAATTGTAAGGGTTCCTAATTTACTACGGAACCATAAAAAGTACTTACACCCAGAATAATTGAAAAGGCAATCATTTCAAGTAATATCCGGTCGAAATATGTTTCTTTGCAGAAATAAACGGGCAGACAGACGGACGGACAGACATACAGACCGACAGACAAACAAACAGACAGACAACGGATGGACAGATGAACAGACAGACAGACATACAGACACATAGACACACAGACAGACACTCAGATAGATAGACAGAAAGATCGACAGATGAACAGACAGACAGACAGACAGACAGACAGAAAGATCGACAGATGAACAGACAGACGGCAGACCGTCAGACAGACAGACAGACGGAGATGGCGAAAATGTAAGGGTTCCTAACTTACTACAGAACCGTAAAAAGTAATTTCAGCCAGAATAATTGAAAAGGCAACCATTTTAAATAATATCCGGTCGAAATATGTTTCTTTGCAGAAATAAACGCTTGGAAAGACGGACGGACAGACATACAGACCGACAGACAAACAGACATCCAAACACACAGACAGACAGACAGACAGATAGACAAACAGACGCATGGACAGATGAACAGACAGACAGACATACAGACAGACACATAGACGGATAGACAGAAAGATCGACGGATGAACAGACAAACAGACAGACAGACGGAAAGATCGACAGATGAACAGACAGACAGACGGACAGACAGACAGACAGACGGACGGACGGAAAGATCGACAGATGAACAGACAGACAGACGGACAGACCGTCAGACAGACAAACAGACAGACGGACGGACGGAAAGATCGACAGATGAACAGACAGACAGATGGACAGACCATCAGGGTCGCGTTTTATAAAGTTACAATTTACAATTTCGCTGTTTGCCTCTCTAACGCACGCACATATTGGCTAGAAAGAGAGGCAAACAGCGAAATTGTAAATTGTAACTTTATAAAACGCGACCCAGATAGACAGACAGACAAACAGACAGACAGAGGGATGAACAGATGAACAGACAGACATACATACAGACAGACAGACATTTCAAGTAATATCCGGTCGAAATATGTTTCTTTGCAGAAATAAACGGGCAGACAGACGGACGGACAGACAGACAGACAGACCGACAGACAAACAGACAGACAACGGATAGACAGATGAACAGACAGACAGACAGACATACAGACAGACAGACGGACATGGCGAAAATGTAAGGGTTCCTAATTTACTACAGAACCGTAAAAAGTACTTACAGCCAGAATAATTGAAAAGGCAACAATTTTAAATAATATCCGGTTGAAATATGTTTCATTGCAGAAATAAGCGGTTTAACAGACGGACGGACAGACATACAGACCGACAGACAAACAGACATACAAACACACAGACAGACAGATAGACAGACACACAGACAGATAGACAGAAAGATCGACGGATGAACAGACAAACAGACAGACAGACGGAAAGATCGACAGATGAACAGACAGACAGACGGACAGACCGTCAGACAGACAGGCAGACAGACGGGCGGAAAGATCGACAGATGAACAGACAGACAGACGGACAGACCGTCAGACAGACAGACAAACAGACAGACAGACAGACAGAGGGATGAACAGACAGACATACATACAGACAGACAGACATTTCAAGTAATATCCGGTCGAAATATGTTTCTTTGCAGAAATAAACGAGCAGACAGACGGACGCACAGACAGACAGACCGACAGACAAACAGACAGACACCGGATGGACAGAACGGAAAGATCGACAGATGAACAGACAGACAGACATACAGACAGACAGACGGACATGGCGAAAATGTAAGGGTACCTAATTTACTACAGAACCCTAAAAATATCTTACAGCCAGAATAATTGAAAAGGCAACCATTTCAAGTAATAACCGGTCGATATATGTTTCTTTGCGGAAACAAGCGGACGAACAGACGGACGTACAGATAGTCAGTCCGTTCAGATAGACAGACACACAGACAGAGAGACAAACAGACAGACAGAAAGATCGGCAGATGAACAGACAGACAGACGGACAGACCGCCAGACAGACAGACTTACAAACAGACAGACAGACAGACATACAGACAGACAGACAGAGGGATGGATGCAAAATGCAAGGGTTCCTAATTTACTACAGAATCCTAAAAAGTACTTACACCCAGAATAATTGAGAAAGCAATAATTTGGAGGAAACAAACGGACGGACAGACAGACATACAGACAGACAGACAAACAGACTGACAGAAAGACAAACATACAGACAGACATGTGGATGCACATGGCGA
Organism: Thaumatotibia leucotreta; assembly: GCA_025490895.1. Classification (NCBI taxonomy): domain Eukaryota; kingdom Metazoa; phylum Arthropoda; class Insecta; order Lepidoptera; family Tortricidae; genus Thaumatotibia; species Thaumatotibia leucotreta. Next base: position 3,882 of record JALPQI010016677.1, read on the forward strand.
ATCTGTGACGGTTTCTAATTTACTACAGAACCCTAAGAAATACACCCAGAATAATTGTAAAAGCAATAATTTCGAATACTATCTGGTCGAATCGAAACACGTTTCTTTGCGGAAACAAACGACCGTATAGACGGACGGACAAACAATCGGACAGACAGAGAAACAAACAGACATATAGACAGACGGATGGACAGATAAACAGAAAATATACTTTCATTCGCCAAAGAAATGTTCGTTTAAATTTGAACTTTACCACCATGTTAATAGAGTTCAAGATCACAACTGCAGAAGTAATGAGCTAAGCCGAGTTTAGACCTGGGTCGCGTTTTATAAAGTTTCATTTTACAATTTCGCTGTTTGCCTCTCTAACGCACGCACATAATATATTGGCTAGAAAGAGAGACAAACGGCAAATTGTAAATTGTAACTTTATAAAACGCGACCCTGCAAGTTTTGAAAAAAAGAGTTGTAGATATTTGCCACTAATTCCTACCAATATTTGCCGTGTGGTGACGGCAGTAAGAATATATTTTGTCACCACCCCAACTCCTCCTGTGGGTGTCGTATGAGTCGACTAAGGGATCGAAGTGTCACTGACTATTATTTGGTAAAGATTGATGATGGGCAGCAGAGTCATCATAGTGGACATACTACTGCGATCGCTAATCCGCTTGCCCAGCGTGGCGATTATGGGTATTTACTTCCTAATGCGCCTATACGCATAGTATATAGGAGAGGCCTACGTCCAGCAGTGGACTATCATAGGCTGATGATGATAATGATTTTCGTCTCAAAACTTGCGGCAATAACTTGCAAGTGTAAACTCTGCTTTGTGTCTTTTCAAAAGGGCTTGTTTCTACTCTGGCAATAAGGATTATTTTTTCTATATTTCCATAAGAGAAATTATCTGTATTGACAAAGTGGAAATAAGCCCTTTTGAGAAGACATTCCACAGTTACGATATAATGAATTCATAACAAAACAACATACGTAATTGTGGGACAAAGTAATTTTGCGTCCGGCGGAATGTAGCCAGCAACGCCATATTGCTAGTTGTGCTAAGCTCACCTGACACCAACAGAACGCGACTCCAAGCATCGGGGTTCCATTAAGGGAAATAATAGGAACTGCAACTGTCTTCTTGAGCAATTCACGTATCGTACCTATCACTATGTTGACTATTCAAGACGAGTGGTATGCACCCATAACTGCGTAGGTATTAGGAGTATGAATGCAATAAGTGCAGGTTATAGTAAGTATATATATTTATTTACCAAGGAGCCGAGCCGATATTACAAGACAGGTGCCGGTAGTAGACCAACATCGGGCGTCTTACTCCTCCGTCTTACCTCCTTCTCATTAAACTCTAAAATTAACATAGAAAGAAATATCTACTAATTAGAAAGTTCACAAACTTACCATTATAAACATATCTATGTTAGATCATTCGACTTCAGCTTAGCTTGATACTCAAAACTTAATTTTAATGATAAATTGATAATTCCATATGAACATTATGTCGGAAAAAACATTGACAGCCCAGTCAACAATACGTTGTCAGGTAACCAATTTCCAGGCAAATTCCCGTCGACGGCGCTAGGAGGCGCCAGAATTGCTAGCACATATTGCATCCTTTCACTTAATTCAATTTAAACCTTTTTCATCATGCGGCCAATACCACACGTCGAACCTAAATGGCTAGTCAAATGAAATAAAAATACGAACTATATTCGCGTGGAAAAGAGAGAGCGAGTGGCGGCATGTTTACGTCATCGCGAACAGTTTAATAATGGTTCACGGAACTTTATTTTTCGTTCATCTCTAGTAACGGTAACCAGAAAAGTTTTGTTCTTTCATATAAATCATATAATGTTCTTGTCAAAACCGTTATGTCAAAGAACGGAATTTTTCCGTTCATCTTGAATATTGTGAACCAGAAATATTGTGTTCATCTACAAAACCTTTATCGTAGTTAACCGTTACTAATACGAACGGAATTAATAACGGTTAAAGAACAATATCAAATGGTTAATCGAGAACGGTTCCGATCCCTGGTTCTAGGAATCAAATCCAGGGAACCAAACTTTAGAGTTGATTGGCTGTACTTAAATTTATGTACCTGGGTCTCTATTGGTTCCCATAAAGTTTGAAGTTCGATTTTTGAAGCGAATAACGTTGTAGGTCCGAATTTTTTTTAGTCCTATTGTCATAAGTCATGTAGTCAATTATGTACCTATTAAGTACTCGCATGTTTGTCACCACCCCAACTCTTCCCGTGGGTGTCGTAAGAGTCGACTAAGGGATTTGAAGTGTCGCTGACCATTCTTGATAGTAGATTGATGATGGGCAGCAGCGTCATCATAGTGGACACATTACAGCGATCGCCAATCCGCTTGCCCAGCCTGGCGATGCAAGTTTTAGGACTAACGTCGAGTCTTGTATCTTCGCCTAGTATTAAAAGTTGAAGTTCCCCCTTATCTTTAGGGCAGACTTTCACTTGGCTCAGTATATGTTTTTCATCATTATCATCATCATCATCACCATATCAGCCGAAAGACGTCCACTGCTGAACGTCATTCCCCAAAGATCGCCACAATGACCGGTCCTGTGCCACCCGCATCCAGCGGACTCCTGCGACCTTCACCAAGTCATGTTTTTCCTACTTACTAATATTTTTCACCATGCACCATACTCTAAAATTTATGCGGAAATGGAACGGATCCAGGCATGGGCATTTAAGTCTTTCTAAAAAATATTTGTTTCTTGGTCGTGGTTGTGTTTTATACGACCCGTCCGGGCTTCGTACTGCTACAATACTGATATTAAAACATTTCTGTTGAATCACTCTATCTATCTAAAAAAAACAGCTTTGGAATCCGTTACGTATTTAGGTTTAAAGATTTAAGCATAGGTACATAATGTTTATGTAAATATGTTTGTATTTCAAAGAACGGTTTGCTCGACTTATCGGGTTTTATCAGCCAACCATCGACTATCAATTATCAGTATTATATCGCTGTTTAGTATCCATAACTCGCCTACCATGTGACTACGAATTATTTATTTTACAGGCATCGTTGCAGTATGTGTAGTTTGATAGTGCTAGTAGGACAACAAAGCTGGGTACCTATTATTATGTACAGCTAAGTCAGGAACTTGAGTTTTGTCAAGTACAGCCGAGCTGGGTACAAAAGACATTGTTCGCCTGCTATCTGCAGAACACAGCTTCTTGCATGCTTGCATTGCATTACGCTGCTTTCCTAATTCCGAAATCCTTACAGCTTAATAACTTGAAGATGAAGTTGATGTTTCTTGAATTTCATTAGCAGTGATTGGAACTTTGGGTGCATAACTTTAACAAAACTTGTGAAGTGGCCATGAGGCATGATAGAGCACAAAGTCATAAAATATACGTATCTATTTATACACCCAAAAAATTTTAAGTTTAAGATTCCGAGATATGCCATAAATTGGGTACTGTGGGGGGCTTCAGAGAACAATCAAACAATTGGGCTTCCTCGATAGTACTTTTATATTAATCTTTTCTTTTCTATATTATAGCAATACAATTATACATAGATCTTCACATGAAGCCTGTCCACTTTCAACTGCTGACCCTATCTCGATTCTTCTACATGACAGAGACGGCAAGCAGTCTAAAGTTGAATATCATGCCAGCCCCCTTCGTCATGTGAAATAGAGTGTAAAGATTTAATACCTTTACAGTACATACATCATCAGAATATGATTTTCCACTGCTTTACGTAGGCCTCTCCTATTAGCTATGCGTATAGACACATTAGGAGGTAAATGCCCATAATCGCCACGCTGGGGAAGCGGATTGGCGATAGCAGTAATGTGTGTATGATGACGCTGCTGCCCATCATCAATCTTTTATCAAATAATGGTCAGTGACACCAGTGACCCTTCAATCCCTTAGCCGACTCTTACGACACCCGTAGGAGGAGTTGGGGTGGTGACAAATGTATTCTTACTGCCGTCACCACACAGCCAATCGGATACAGATTTTGCTTTACGTAATATTCGTGTTTCATGGCTACAGGCAAATTCACGAAAGCTGGCACGAATGGATCGAGTAAGTGACAGAAAGTATCTATGTGTGGATGTCTTAATGACAGTAAATACAAGTTGGTATAGCGCGGCCGCATACACACAATGATAGATGTCATTCATTTCATTCATTCCATTCGTGCCAGCTTTAGTGAATTTTCCTGTACCTATAATTATTCCTATATGACATTTTTAAAGCGTTGAGAAAGTTTTAAAGATCACTGTTCATTAGACTTAGACAAATATCCCCCGTAGGTATGGACTAAGGGGATAAAATCTGACTAAATTAAAGTAGACTGAAAACACGAAATTAAGCCATGCCACACACAACTATATTTTGAAACTCGTTCAAATCGAAGCATTTCCTCTCGAAACTAGTCACAGGTGCGTCTCACGTCAAACTACATTCATTTTAATGAAACTACACAATCGCTAAAGTAACGAGAACAATTCCTGAACTGCGCCTTACAAAACGTTGTAACTCAATACAAAAACCGTGGCGCTTATGACGTTTTAAGCAACACGTTTGACTTTAGTTAAGTAAAGTTACGGTAATAGATGTCGAGGGAATACGAGTTATTCGGGGAGTAATTAATACTTTGCTCTGACGCGGCATTAACGAGATTAAGAGTTGAGGGAAACTTTGTACGGAAACAGAACACACATGAAGTAATTCATCTTCATTTGTATGAATGATTAAGGCGTTTGCTAAACGTTTGACACCCACGAAAGCCGCAGACGAATTACAGTCGCCAGATATATTGGAGCGGCCAGGGTGCTCATAAACATCTGAACAGGCCTAGTGTCATGGCGTTAGAGTACCTACATTTTCAGATATTTCCAGGATCCGTGACTGCTTCATTGTATCTGATGGTGACTTCACTGTACAAAGCTTTGTAGTAAATAAATAAATATTGAGATACATTTTGAACGGTTAAATATTCATAAAAGGGTGAATATCTGAGCGTTTCAACCGCCTAATTTTGGTGGCATAATTTTTGCCGAAGTTTCTAAACATCTGAATGTCATACTTCGTCATTTGTATAAGGTAACTTAAAATGTTGTGTTTGTATTAAGACATTGTAACGAATAGAAACTTCGGTCAAAATGATGCCACCAAAATTAGGGGGTTGAAACATTCAGATATTCACCCAAAAGGAAAATTTTAATATCTACCTTTTAAAAATGTACGAAATTTCATTTACATTTTTAATGCAACTCTTTTGCACCAAAATAAGTGGTCCAGATGATATCATTATTTTTGAAATTTTGAAATTACCATCTAAAGTATATATTTTTGGCCTGAAAAGTAAATGCATCAGAAAATATTTAAATAATGCATCAGAAAATGTTCGTAAATAAAGGACGTTTCTCTTTTGGAAATGTAAAACAAAAAAATGATTTCCCTAAGCAGATCTAGAATTTTTTATGTCGAAAGATACTCTTTAGCAGATATTGTATATAGTCAAATGTACTAAATAAGTCTTTATCGTTATGGCAATAAATGCGTGTTCAGATATTTTTGAACCCTCCGGATTCTACGATATATCTGATGGCGACTGTAATAGGTAGGTATAAATACAATTAGGACGGGGTGTAATTTATTTGTTTCAACCATATTTTGGCAGAAAACAAGTATTTTCTCTGTAAATAAGCAGATCGTGCAAACACAAGTTTTGGGTGCGCATTCCCAAAAGGGGTCTAAGTACAAATTAAATGATAGGGATCCCGTATGAGTTACGAATTACGAAACCTTAATTAAGGCAAATGTTACCCTAATAATACCCCTAAATAACACATAAGTGCATATACCTATATGCAATTCCTGCAGCAAATTAGTGCGTATACATATTATCAAACCAGAATCAGAAAGGGATTGGAAAGTACTGTTGATACAACAAATGACACTTGATTTACCTAGAAAAGAGTTGTTTATAGATGTAGTGATTAATTAATCTATTGTCTGTAAGTCTCGGCACTTAAACTAGGAATATATGACTATATCCTAGATTGACGTATACACTGTTGTGTCAACAGTACTTTCGAATCCCATTCTAATCGCGGCCCGCGGTTTGATAATACGATATGGCAGAGTGTGTAAAGTAATGTATGTACATACATAGTTAATATTCAGAGAGAAAATGCTGCAAGATGCATGAATGAGCAATAATGTTGTGGGGCTACATGCATTATTTGAAAATGATTTTAATAACCAAATTAATAGTTTAGTGCCTATTTTCCTAGGTAAACAATGTAATTAATTATAGGATGAAATATTGATACAAAATTTACGTGCGTAAGGGCTCATGCATAAATCATGTGATGTTTTTTTTGGCTACTTTTTGACCCCCCCCCTCCCCCATGGTGATGTTTGGTGAGTTTCTTGGCTAGCCCCCCCCCCCCCCCCAGCGGTCTTACGTGTATTTTTTTCATTCAACTTTTCACGTTCGCTAGCCGAAATTGACAATATTTCTTAGTTTGTTCGTCGTAAAAAAATACACGTGAGGTCTCCTTGTACCCCCCCCCTCCCCTACCGTGATCTTTCGTGATGTTTTCTTGGACCCCCCTCCCCCCCCTATAGGACCTCGCGTGATTTATGCACAAGCCCTAAGGACATGTATTCTTATATTGAGAATCATAGATAGAGGCAACGGGCCACGGGTGTAACGTCTTGCCCGAAACGTCAGGATAATATAAGACGTACATTTACGAGATTAGAACCCGTTTGTCGTTAACATAATGAGCCATAATAGTGAAAGTTTAAATCAATATAAAACTTAACAACTCGATAAGAAAAGCATGCCTATTTCAATCCATAAAAATATATATGAACACTGAAATACCTATTGGAAGTTGAATTTACTTAGGTATGTACCAAATTTTTAAAACGTAATAATTAAATATTGTCAGCCTCTGTAGCCTAGTTGGTAGTGACCCTGCCTACGAAGCTGGAGGTTCCGGGTTCGAATCCCGGCGAGGGCATTCTTTGTGTATTTATTTATCACAAATGTTTGTTCCTTGGTCATGGCTGTGTATGTATCTAAGTATCTATACGTATCTATCTATTATATATATCGTCGCCTGGTACCCACAACACAAGCCTTAATTGAGCTTACCGTGGGACTAGGTTGATTTGTGTAAGATGTCCCAAGATATTTATTTATTTATTTTTTTATGTATTTGTCGGCAAGGAGTACGTTTTTGTACCGATTGATGTAGAAACTTTAGGTTCATGAGAAAAATGAAATAAAATGTGTACTTTATATTGATTTAAACTTTCACGATTATCACTCATATTTTAAAGACAAACGGGTCTTAAAATATAAATGTGTACTTTATTTAGTTTGATTAATTTTCCATTTAGTTTTCCAACGCCACTTACATTTTGACAATTGGCCAGGCGTCTATATCTAAGTACCTATGCAAAAGATTACTATTACAAAGTATCTAATATCTTGGATACGTTATAAATGCTCTAAAATAGATGACGAGGTCATTAAGAAGAGAAACTCGAGGAAAGCAGACCAATTACATTTTTATCGTGCCTTTCGATGAGGTCTTATAATGTTGAGCCCAGATCTATCACGTACAAAAACTGAGAACTTTGAAACTTTTTCTTTTTCGAAGTTGATCGTCGCTACGACTAATGAGGACTTATATATTGATATAAACTTTCCCGATTATCACTCATATTTTAAAGACAAACGGGTCTTAATCGCGTAAACTTACGTTTAATTATATCCTCGGGCATGACGTTACACCCATGGTCGCAGGCAGACTGGCGAGAGAATGTATCAACACCTTCGAGCTGCGCGGGTTTTTCGAACTACCCGCACTTGATCTTGATTATTCACTTCTAGGCTAGGGTTGTCACTAGGTCTACACACAACACTCACAACATCCAAAGGCTTTAAAATGGATGTTTCACCACGCTTACATTTGTAAATCACGGGATTCCACGCGGACGAGATTCCTTGCCCCTCATTTTGATTAAAATTCCGATGTTTACAAACGGGTCTTAATCGCGTAAACGGAAGTTTACGCGATTAAGACCCGTTTGTCTTTAAAATAAAATGAGGACTTAGTTAACTACCTCATTCATTTCAAAAATGAATTGTCCACTGACGCATAAAGGAAAACCTTAAATTTTAGTGCAGATAGTGCCTTTTTAGGCGCTAGTGCGAGAAGTGGCTCATTTTACGTCAGGTCTAAAACTTCGGAGGGCCATCTGTACTAAAAAACGTCGTACGAGACACGTGCAAAATGGTGTCTCGTGTCGATTTGAAACAAGGTGCTTCTTATTTTTGCAATTTTGTAGGATGTTCTAACCAATAAAGGAGCTCTTTGCTCTCCCGATGGCAATTTATGGGGCACCCTCTCATTTTGTTATTTGATAAGTAAACCAATTTGTTTTTTTTTATCATTTAATTATTATAAACAAAAATTAGGGGTCGCTACCGAAGTACAAAGTTCAAGAAAGGCAAAATTATTAGTCGTTTTTTTATTACTTCGGTAATAACAAAATGAGAGGGTGCCCCATAGAAAATTGCTATTGGAAGAGCAAATAGCTCCTTTATTGGTTCGAACATCCTACAAAATTGCAAAAATAAGAAGCACCCTACCCCCTATCCCCCATGGTGATATTTTTAGGAATCGCGGGCTGGGGACAGACAGTCGGACATGGCATTGTTTACTACGGAACCCTAAAAAGTTACTTAACCCTAGCATATTCCGCTAAACACTATTCATAAGCCACATAACTATCTACGATATTGTAAGCCACCAGATTCCTCCCTTAAATCCACCCAGATTCATTCGGCCCAGCCTAATCCGCCCGCAGTACACTCATGTACACATATACACAATAACATACACACATGCACACATATTGCAGACATCACGCACCTGAGTGTTGACTCGGGGCCAGAACTAATCCAGCATATACTTGGGGATTAATACAGATATACTCCCTTATTCATAAACCTCTCCTAACTTAGCAAGCCGATAGGTATTGTTTATCTCTTTCGATCTTATAAGTATGTCTGTAAGACCGATAGGAACAATTCGGCTGCCCTACGCAGAAATCAAGTATCTCGAAATTTATCAAAAAACGTTTTTTTACACCATTCGATTCACTGTTTTAAAATGCATTTTTTAGTATTTAAATTTTTTTTTAATAATGAATGTTTTTCTAAATACAGAACTTTAAAAAATCCAAGTATCTTTTTTTAACGGGGTATTCTACGCTAAAAACAAGTATATACCCTAATTCTACGTTGAAATCAAGTATCTTGCAAAAGATACTTGAAATTCATATAGATTACTGAGTTACTTGACTTCAGCGTAGAAATATTGATATAGATCGCGGAGTTACTTGACTTTAGCATAGAAATATTGATATAGATCGCAGAGTTACTTGACTTTAGCGTAGAAATTTTCATTTTATTAGGATACCAAAACCTTATATTTATATATTATATTTGAGTTTCGGGTAGAAATTGTCCTGTGGTACCTTTTTAATTCAAGTAATGAATATGGCTGTTTTTTCATAGTTCGTATACATACGTGAAGTGTTATTGAAGTGCTTATTATCTGATAACTGAAGTGTTTTCCTGGCTGTAGTTATTTAAAGTGAAAAGACGCAAAGAACACTGGAATGGTTTCATTCAAATGCTCGCCATAGGGCAAAACAGATAGTTTCTACATTATGTTTAGAAAATAATAACATGAGTAAAATTCGAGAATTGTGGTAGTTTCTTTCTACCCCTAGCTGAATGTGATGAAAAATTATAAAAATGACAACTTGAGGAATTTGTTATTGAAACTTGGTCGAAGTTTGCTTCAGAAACGGATATGAGACTGTATTTTATATAAAAATAATTTGAATTAGGAATAGAAAGTAGTGGACTTCTTACAGAAAAAATAGTGCACGAATTACCAAAAAAAATGTCTTAGGAGGCAGAGGTCAGCAAAAAAAAAAATTGGCAAAGTTAGCCCTTAATGCCAAGTAATTAGCAATTATTTTTAACCCAATTGCAATAAAATTCACAATCACTAGATTTAATAGAGGAAGGTGAACTAGTTAATACAGATGTTTGAATAAGGTTGATTTATATAGGTATTTTTATCTTTATGTTCTGTACCAGGTGTAAATAATAAAATATACATACAACTATATTGTATGTTGATTTATTGAACAAAACTATAACTTTCCATTGTTTTTATGTCTTCCACGCCTGCGTCTAGATATTTTCCACAGACTGTCGGTTTTGAAGTTCTTTTTCGGTTCGGTATTTGAGGTATTTGTAGTTTCCTACAATTTAAGTAATTGATGTAATTTTTTAAGCATTTCTGTATGAGAAATACTTTGTTCCAGAAAAAAAAACTTGTGCTACATTTATGAATTTTAAAACAACTTGCATTCAAACAGAATAGGGGCTTCTTTTCCGTGAAATACTTGAAATACATACTACATTAATATATTTTACACAAGTATGACATACACTAAATTATTGGCATCTAAAATGTAGTATAAAATATGCTTGTGTTATAAACTTATAAAGAAGAAGCTTACTAAAACACGAAATTATATACAGATACTTGTTTTTTTGTAGAAAAGCTTTAAAATTATCTTATCGCATTCTATGCAGAAAACTGTTTATGCATTTTAAAATGATTGGCCTCATAATTTTGTTTTTTTTTTATAGTTTCCTATTAATGATGTCTTGCATAATAAAACACAGCTAATAAACAGCTAATTAACTAGTAAACATGTAATCAAGAAAAGTCTAAAAAAAAACGTTTTTTCGCTCTACTGTAAAATTTGCCAAAACACAGATACTTGATTTCTGCATAGGGCAGCCGAATTGTACATTGTGCATCAAGGGAGGTAAGTAAGGAATTACTAACGAGAGTGTTAGAATTCCGTACTTTTAGGCTTTTAATGAACGAGTTAGTATTCCGCTTAGGCACTGGTCTCACCGCGAGCTACTAAGCTATGAACTATGGGCTATAAACACGAACAAAAGATACGCACTCCCGTGTAAATAAACAAGACACGGCGATACTCGCCCGGCGGTAATAGCTGATAACTGGGCGAGTATCGCCGTGTCTCTTCATCACACTTGCCGACAAAAAAATAAGTTTTACAAAATATTATTAAATGACATACTGACATTTCTATTACTCCCTAGGGGATTTCAGTTTTCTATTACTCTCGCCACGCATGCAAGCAATGGCGCGCTTAGACAGCAAGTGTGATGAAATAATATTTATCGCCTTACTGAGTCAGGAACCGTTTAAGAAAAACATCTGTGACTAGATGCAATTTTGTTCACCGGCAAAATCGTCAGATTAGCGAGAAGCCGAGGCAAAGTTGCGTGAAAGTGGCTATTTGTGGGCAGATGTGTTTGATTTATTGAATGATCCATCTTTAATGCGATATTAACGCGGATTCGTGTACTACTTTTTGCGTCTGCAATTGGCGTAGATGGATTTGATGGAAAAGTTAAATTATTACTGTTTGCTCTTAGAATCTAAGTACCATACTCGAGTTTCATTCTATAGCAGACATGTAGGTACATACATACTTGTCTATGATCACATTTCCACAGGAACATTTTCACATTGCCATTTGCCAGATCATAAAGTCACGTGCCTGCTATACGGCCACATCTCAAAATATAATTGTGTGACAAAAGCGACCATATTTTCCTGCAACACGGCTACATCTTCCATAAAATTCGATTGTGATATCCCCCTGGGCAGCGAAGATTAACACTAAGTACGATATGCCTTCCATGCTTAGTTTTCTGGCGATTACGTACTGCTATTGAAAAATAGCTCCTGTTAGAACGTGATGGTAGACGATAAAAGCGAGACAATCATAGGCAGTTTTGTTATTTGTACACCGGTCCGATTCACCAGTTCACAAAACTAATCGTAAAGTTAACCTGCGGGCGCGGGGCTATCGAATATTGAATCCAAATAGTTTTGTTTGGCTTTTTTGGACATCCGGGCTGATGTCAGAATAGTTTTATCCGTTGGTGGTTCGTGGTGGGTCGTCGTTTATTTTGCAGTCCAATAGAAATGGATAGGTGACGTTTGGATAAAACGGACAATGGCTTATATTTCACTGGGTTAGATATAAATAAATATTCAGGCTTAATCCGAAGTTTACATATTTCAAAATATCCTTTTTAGTACAGATGGTGTACTTTTTAAGTTCTAGTGCGAGAAGTGGGTCATTTTACGTCAGGTCTAAAACTTCGGAGGTCCATCTGTACTAAAAAACGTCGTAAGAGACACGTGCAAAAACGAAATTCGTAACTCGTGTCGATTTAAAACACTCTCATCACTCGTTTCGAATTTCATGTTTTTCGCACTTGTGTCGTAATGTACTATTCTATTTTCAGGACTCGTACGAGTAATATATACCTTATGTACTCGTATGCCACTTTTATTTGAATTTGGACATCTAAAAATACTCCCTTTTAAATACTTGAGATATCTACCACGGACGGATACCAGTTTGTTTTTGACTTATAAAAATAATATAAGCGCAATAAAATATACAAGGTCTATAAGAAATTTGTGCATTATTCCCATTGCTTATGAGGTTTTTGGACTCAGAATCCCAGACTCAAGAGTCCCTAGGAGGTTTTTGGAAGTTTCAGGAGGTTCGATTTTTTTTGGAAATACGTACGTAGGTAGGTACGATTTCGAATTACTACGTCTGAAACCTGAATTTATTTCTAAAATAATCTCGTAAGGGGTCTAATCCGCTTCCCGAAACCTCTCTGGTAACGGGAATGCTCTTATTTTTTGGCCACTCTGTATATTAACGTGGATTGCATAATTGCGTGGACACTTAACCATTAATTTCCTTCACCTATTTCGTAGCTCTCTGTACCACACACTGACACTGAACTAGAAAAATAACGGCAAAAACTGACAGATCCGTAATTTACGGCCAAGATCTAAATTGCCTCCATGTCTAGCTCAAGCGAGTGATAAAGAGTTACACTTAATAAGATATCTTCTGCCTCTTGACGTTAACTCTAAGGCACTGGTCTCACCGCGAGCGACTAAGCTATGAACTATCGGCTATAAACACGAACAAAAGATACGCACTCCAGTGTAAAAAATAAGTAAAAAAAGTTTTAATTTAAACGGTTTTTATTGCACCAAAAACTAGAAAATAAAAATTAGTTGTAACTAACCGTAGATGCTACTTTTTGTAGATTAGTCACGTGAAACTATTATCACTGTAGTCTTCCCAAGTCGGATGCTGAAAGCCACGTTTAGCCTCTATGTCAGTGGATTAAACGTATCCTAATCGGAAACTTTTACCAAACTGAAATAAAAACGTGGGGTGTACGCAATTGTGATTAAGTCACTAGTTATACTCGTAGTTATTTAAGAACACACATAGAAATCAAGACAGCAATAGAGTAATAAGTTTGGTTCTGGCCTTGATAAAAGTTATTTACCTCTGTAGAAGTGTTGGAACAGATGAAATTATTCATTGCAAAATTAAAGCTACTTGTATGTTTCTTCATAAAAACGCACCACGTTTTTATTTTAGTTTGGTAAAAGTTTCCGATTAGGATACGTTTAATCCACTGACATAGAGGCAAAACGGGGCTTTCAGCATCCGAATTGGGAAGACTACAGTGATAATAGTTTCACGTGACTAATCTACAAAAAGTAGCATCTACGGTTAGTTACAACAAATTTTTATTTTATAGTTTTTGGTGCAATAAAAACCGTTTAAATTAAAACTTTTTTTACTTATTTTATTTTCAAGTTTTTAGTGCAACTCATTCTAGAACAAAGGATGTTGTTTGTAATATGCAATACAATTAGGGATGTTAGCGTTTAACTCTCGCGCTTTAATCACGACACAAACATGTGTAAATGTAATGGACAATATTTTATGTGTAACGAGAGGGGAATCGCTGCTAAATAGATATTTTTGAAATCTGACACTAAAAAAATGTCAGCTTGAATGCCCAAAGTGTCTCAACTGGACGTGTTATTCATACAATACCTTAGATAACAGAGATCTGACAATAAGGAATATATCAATCAATTTGGTTTATTGAGAAAATCAAGTTTAAAGCGAGGCCCGACGGCTCGCCCTACGCTATGCTATCCACTCACGCTGTCACCCTATCAGCTGGAGGGCCGCAGGCCCGACGGCTCACCCTACGCGATCCACTCACGCTGTCACTCTATCAGCTGGAGGGCCGCAGGCCCGACGGCTCGCCCTACGCGTTCCAATTACGCTGTCACTTGATAGAGCTGTCAAGATAATAAGCTACGCGATCCACTCACGCTGTCAGTTTATTGGCCAGAGAGCCGCAGGCCCGACGGCTCGCCCTACGCGGTCCACTCACGCTGATGTCACTCTATCAGCTGGAGGGCCGAAGGCCCGACGGCTCGCCCTACGCGATCCACTCACGCTGTCACTCTATCAGCTGGAGGGCCGAAGGTCCGACGGGTCGCCCTACGCTACGCGATCCACTCACGCTGTCACACTATCAGCTGGAGGGCCGCAGGCCCGACGGCTCGCCCTACGCGGTTCACTCACGCTGGCACTATATCAGCTGGAGGGCCGCAGGCCCGACAGCTTACCCTACGCGATCCACTCACACTGTCACTCTATCAGCTGGAGGGCCGCAGGCCCAACGGCTCGCCCTGCGCTGTCCACTCACGCTGTTACTCTATCAGCTGGAGGGCCGCAGGCCCGACGGGTCACCCTACGCTACGCGATCCACTCACGCTGTCACTCTATCAGCTAGAGGGCCGCAGGCCCGACGGCTCGCCCTAAGCGGTCCACTCACGCTGTCACTCTATCAGCTGGAGGGCCGCAGGCCCGACGGGTCGCCCTACGCTACGCGCTCCACTCACACTGTCACTCTATCAGCTGGAGGGCCGCAGGCCCAACGGCTCGCCCTACGCTGTCCACTCACGCTGTCACTCTATCAGCTGGAGGGCCGCAGGCCCGACGGGTCACCCTACGCTACGCGATCCACTCACGCTGTCACTCTATCAGCTAGAGAGCCGCAGGCCAGACGGCTCGCCCTAAGCGGTCCACTCACGCTGTCACTCTATCAGCTAGAGAGCCGCAGGCCCGACGGCTCGCCCTAAGCGGTCCACTCACGCTGTCACTCTATCAGCTGGTGGGCCGCAGGCCCAACGGGTCGCCCTACGCTACACGGTCCACTCACGCTGTCACTCTATCAGCTGGAGGGCCGCAGGCCCAACGGGACGCCCTACGCTACACGGTCCACTCACGCCGTCAGTCTATCAGCGGAGCATGGCAGGCAGTGACACGTGTCTCAGCAGCATCAGGCCCGACGGCTCGCCCTCCGCGGTCCACTTACGCTGATGTCACTCTATCAGCTGTATCTTGTCTGGCAGTGGGCGGGGCTCGTCGCGCGTGGAACCGATGGCCATTGGGGCGGTAAGTTTTTCGAGTGGTGGTCACGTACCGGAAGGCGCAGCGTGGGTAAGCCCCCCACAAGGTGGACTCATGACCTGGTGAAGGTCACTGGATGCGGGTGGCACAGGGCCGGTCCTTGTGGCAATCTTTGGGGGAGGCCTATATTCACCAGTGAACGTCTTTCGGCTGATATGATGATGATTATGATAATTAAATCCGTATGTTTCTACCAAATGTCTAAAGCAGTACTTCAAAATCTACAGATCGCTAAACCTAGCGGTTGTGGCAGGCAGTACCACTGGAGTATCAGATCTGAGGAGTTGGACGTTAGTATTAAATTCGCATGTTTCTACTTGATATCTAAAGAACTTCTTTAAAATCAAGAAATCGATAAAAGATAAACCTTGCGGTTATTGTGGGCAGTCCTGCAGCATCAGGAGTGAGGAGTTGGAAGTCAAGATCAGGCTATTAGTATTTGATTATGCCAAACATGCTATACTTTCATTTTCACGTGTCTAACACTCTTGGTTAAGGTAAGCAGTACGTCTGCAGCATCAGGCTTTGAGGGTACAAGGATACAAATATTATAATATTGCATTGTCATGGGGACTTGACACAAGTTCCAAATTTCATTAATTTTGGTGCAGTAGAAGTGGTCGAAAAATCGATCACAAGATTTGAAGCATCGACGACAGTTGATACGCGGTGAAGTTAATAAAAACCGTTTAAAAAAGAGACACGGCGATACTCGCTCGATAGCGGAGCTGGGCTATCGCCCGGCGGTGATAGCTGATAGCTGGGCGAGTATCGCCGTGTCTCTTTTTTTTACACGGGAGTGCGTATCTTTTGTTCGTAATCGGAGTAATCCAAAATACAGTCGTACAGAACTGGACGACAAGAGGGATAAGCTGAAAGCCCGACCACCAGCGGCAGTCAGCTATCACTATGTAAATGGTGTTCTCTCATGCCAGTTGTGTACACGCACATGGGTCTTTATTAACAAGATCGGCTACGTCAGCCACACGAGAGCACATGAGCGTCAACATAGGAGTTGAAGCAGTCGCCGTGGCCGAAAACGGTCAGAAGCATATAATCCAAAATTGTAAATTCCTGTTTATGGTGTGATAGTAACTAGGTACTATGTGTACTAGATAAATATGTTATATAAACAAATTCGGGTGAATAAAATTCACCGAAAGGGTCTCGATTGATCGTTGATCGAAGCTTTTGATGTTATCACACAAATCCTTATAGTCTAAGAGCTATGATAATCGGTTCGGCCTTATTTATTTAGACAGCGGTTATAAATAACCACCAAATTTAAAATAAAATAAAAAATCGACTTTAACCGATTTCTCTAAGATCCGTGCTTCAGATCAGACCCCGACTTGATGCCAAAGGGATTATCTCTGTTTGTTCTGAAGTCGGTTAAAATAGGATTATCGAAATCAGTTGGCGTGATATGATTTTATGGGTTATGAAATCGTAAATCGCTATGAACTAAACATTAAAATCAGATTCAATTTATAAATCGTCATCAATTAACCACATTTTTTTACTTCTCTGCTCATTATATAAGGTCCTAATTTATTAGTTGCAGATATTTTAACACATGATACTTTACATTAAAATAATTAACTTTAAAAATAAATTAAAAAATATTTTCATGTAACTTTTTTGATTTCATTTTCCTAACAAAAAAAGTATTTTATTGGCTAAAAAAAATCATCATGTGCATTATCACATGTCACAATAACACTGTCTGTCATGTCATCAAACGACACAATCCGACGGAAAATAACATGACATTGACAATTAAGAATTTAATTTATCGATGTGAAGTGGCCAGTTCCAGTTAATAAAAGAGGTACTAGAATCTGTTCAATGAGTTTTCATTTAATAATCACATACGAGTAAACAGGGTGTTTTTACGTAGCAAATTTGTTTTTCCGTTTTCTCCAAAAAAACATCGTAAAAGCTATAATGTTTCACGGTTTAATATACTCCAGAGACCGAGTACTATCAGCTGTAAAAATATCTGCACCTAATAAATTAGGACCTTATATAACAAATATGTAGGTATTTGGTATATGCTATTACAATTAATAATACAAGGAAAGATTCAAGGGAAAAGAAGTGCGGGAGCAAGAAAAATATCCTGGCTTAAAAATCTACGCCAATGGTTCCAAAAAAAGCACTCGGTCACTTTTTCGTGCTGCTGTATCGAAGGTTCAAATTGCCATGATGATTGCCAAACTGCAATAAGCAGACGGCACTAGAAGAAGAAGCTCATGGCATACTCATTTTTTTTAAAACGCTCCTTAAATTAAACAGATAACTAAATATTTATTTCGCAGATGCGATACCGTGACTACCTCTTGGACTACATAAGAATACTGAATAAGCTCTTCAATACAAGGGACTAAGGCCCGAGGCGTCGTGTGTGAATAACTATTTTCGTTATTTAATCTACAACCAAATCTTGTGAGCCGTTCTTGGGTTCCGTAGCCAATGCGGAAAACGGGACCCTATTACTAAGGCTCCGCTATCTGGCTGTCACCAGGCTACAACTCGAGATCGTGATAGATACGTATGTAACCGTACTATTGTAAATATCTAACTCTATGGCACGATTGGCAAGTATACAGAGCGGCCATATTTAAGACCTATCAGATAGCCGTTTGACAATGTGACGGTTTCTGCTCGACAAATTATAAATAGTTATTTGTTATACAAGGGTGCAAAGTTGTATTTTACCCGCGAGTATGAAATTGAAACAAGAGCAAGCGAAAGGATTCTATAGTTGAACCACGAGCGAAGCGAGTGGTTCTAAAATAGAATCCTGAGCGCAGCGAGTGTTTTAACATACGAGAAGTAAAATACATTTGCACCCGTGTGTAACACAAAACTTTTCCCCTCACTATAGCGAGGAAACTCAAAAAAGGTAATTATTTGTTCACATTACAATCATCATCGGGTTAGTGATAATAATTTTCCAAATGCATCATGTATTTAATGCAAGATTTTGTCGCAGTAAACTTACCACGAAAAAGTAAACGCAGCACGATTTTAACACATTCCTGTAGTTGTAGCACACCAACGCCAATGCATTACTAAATCATTCTCATTCATTATTTTTACAAAATTATAACAGAACACCCTGAAAGTTGTTTAGTTTACTATTTTTATGCGTGTTCGAGTCGGTAAATAAAGATTATAACCTATAATATTCTTTGACAATGTTGACGTTGACATTTTCTGCGTTTTGTGATTGCATCTAGTCATCTTATCATCATTCACTAAAACAATTGTTACTTATGGAATTTTAGGATTTATATGTTAAAATCATCATATTATATAAAGGTTTGTATTTTACACTAAATTCTCAAACAAATTATTTAATTATCATTAATATGGAACAATTTCCATGAGCATTTTACGTTTTGTTATTCCAAAACCAAAGTCATTACTTTGCCACACAAGTGAATAATATGCGTTTTTACACGTTCGTATTAAAGGATAAACGAGCACTTTACGAGCTAGTGAGGGGAAAAAACACAATCATTAGTGTGAGAAAATCTTTGTTACAAATTGCACTATTGAAAACAACCAATTTATGTAAGTTACTCATTAGATAATAAAATTAGGGATCAACTAAAGTCTATGACCAAAAACCCCAAAAGAATAAATAGAATAAACCCCAATAGGTATATAAGTCGGCTCCAATACAACGAACGTGATTTTTCAATGATAAATTGTTACGGAGCCCGTTGTGCGCGAGTCCAACTCGCACTTGGCCGGTTTTTTCGGACTTAGCGATACAATTACAATTGTAATTTTTTTGGAAATAAAGCTACGCAATCGGAAACACTGTAGCGGAAAATTATTTTCACCGCTTAACTCGTAACGGTTAATTAGTAGTCGATAACGTTAAATTATGGGCAATGAATAGGCATTGTCGTAAAGCGATACGACGTTCTGCTGGTTTTATCAGAAATAGGAAATTTATGGTCGGTAGGTATGCTTAAATCAATTATCGAAAATTGTTTCTAAGTACATGTTTCTACACAGAATATTGAATTCTTTTATAGATAACCAGTGACCGGACAAGTCACCGCAGAAACAGATATTGACATAGGACAAGACTTGTTATAGAGTCGGTACTTAAGATATCGAACGAAAAGTCACGTGACCATTTCCATACACTATGGTCACGTGGATTATCGCTTATCGTATAAGATCTTGGCTAGGCTGAATGCTTAGTCAAGTTGCGAATCGCTAACGCTTAGTAGCGTATCGTAGTTTTCCCTCTCTGTCACTCTTTCTTATTAGTGCGACAAAGACAGTTAGCTGCCTTTCGTTAACGATTAAGCGTAAGCGATTGGCATCTTGCTTAAGCAACCAGCAGGGCTAGCCAAGATGCCATTGTACAATCGTATACGAGAAGCGATAAGTCACGTGACCATAATAATGTATGGAAATGGGCACGTGACTTTTCATACGAACCTGTCAATTTCATACTTTTATTACTTATCGCTTATCGTATACAATTGCAATGATTGAATGGTATCATGGCTAAGCCTGCAGTACAGAAAGGGTTTTCGTTATTCTTTATTCAAACCCCAACCTACTTCAACCCGCCATCGTCGCTCAATCTAGTTACCTCTTTTGTTTTTACGCTGACATTTACGGCCCATGAAAGAAGCCTTATTACTGTGATTTTCAGTTAACCCCAGTACTCGTGTGTTCGACGACGTAAAAACACGTCATTTCACTTTTATGACGTGCTACAGAAATTCGTCTACCGACTCTTTCCGAATTGCAACAAGTAAAAGAGATACGCGATTTCGATTTAGTGTGCCAGTCTATTACTCTATTATGTACCAAATAAAAGCTTTAAGCCAGCTTCAGGTACAATCAACGTAAAATATATAGATACGGACAGAGTTGTTGCGTTAAAGCTATCTAATCTATCTCTGTACTATCGACAAAATTGAATCCAGACCCACAATAGGAGCTTGTCATAGTAATATTCAAAGTGAAATTGCAGCAACTGCCGTACAATTTGACTTTCAATGTTACTATAGTAATATATTTCCAATGTCTCTGGCTAATTAGGGACAGAGTGCAAAAAATACGTGTACGTTTTCACTTTAAAGGACACCCAATTAGCGGAACATTAAAAAAACTTTATTTGCACTATGGTTCTTAACGATTACACAAATTATTAAAATATTATCGAATCGGGTTACTCACGTAATTTAAGTCGATGATTGCTCGACATGTTTCGACCCATTAAGAGGGTCCTCGTCCGGAGCATCTTTCCTTGCATCGCCCCCGCCACGACCGCCCGCGGCCAGTACCCGTTCTAGCAGGGCGCAGGCCTGCAGTACGCGTCGGGCTTTGGCTGAGAGTGCTCCGGATGAGGATCCTCTTAATGGGTCAAAACATGTCGAGCAATCATCGACTTAAATACGTGAGTAACCCGGTTCGTTAATATTTTAATATGTTTGAGTCTCACGTTAGTGATAATTCTAAAAGATTACACAAATTCCCGAAAATTACGAACTTCGGTGTTCGCGGTAGCAGGCTTGGCAAAAAC
>JALPQI010016678.1:0-33349 GCA_025490895.1 Thaumatotibia leucotreta
ATGACTCAAAAACTTTGCTTTAATTGATTAAAATCTGTAGAATTTTATCAGAATCACAAACTGCAAATTTTAATGAAACATTCTACCAAAGACAAAATTCACTTCTTGGTAGGTATTTAACTTATTATCTTGCTGGTATCCAGTTTCCTTTTTACGGTTGCCCAATCTCAAAAGAGCATTTCCAGGGGCGCATTCGATGTAGGTAATTTCAGCTTTTCAATATGACTTTTGTTGTCCAGTCAAGTGCAAAAATAAGTATCGAAAGAATCCGTTCATAAATATGTTACGACGTTCTTATTACACAGAATTAGAGTGCACTGGGACATATTTTTGAACGTTTTTGTATACCCCTTATTTTGTCTTCGACTGTCCCTCAAATATCGTTTACTGTTTAAACTTTAAAGACTTGTGTATTTTTAGCTAGACATCAATATAATTGGACACGTGCGTCATATTCAAAGTTTTGCGTCACGCAGGACGCCTTGTGCAAGCCTAACGTGGGTTTAACCTATGGGACTTGTTACTATTGTAAGTATTGTAACTACGATTATGTTACAATGGACTGACTGCGCCCATAGTTTTGAGGACAAATTTGGAATCCATTCTAAGGCCCCATGTACCGACATTGTAGGTACCTACTATTAAAGTAGTTCATTATTATTAGTCAGTTATATTAGTTAGTTATATCCCTTATCGATTTCGCTACGAACTGACTTTTTCAAGTTTCCGTAATTAGGGCGTGGTGGTAGGAAATTGTTAATGGAGTGTACATACTACTCCATGAAAATGACTCATTTCGAAACTCATTTTGTAAATGGATCTGATAGTCACGCTTCGAAACAGCGTACCTACGTGTTTCTTTATTTACAACCAGTGGTTGTGATTGTTACACGTGCTAATAGCTTCTAAATTTTCTTCGCTTATCTCATTGTTTCTGTATAATTCCTATCTTACATGTTAAGATGGCTATCTGGCGGCATTACCTACATCATGTATTGCATTATTTATATTTTTTTATTGATATTGTGTAGATACCAAATTATTTATTGCTATTCTTAGGTTTTTATTGAGTAGGTACCTATGTGTCACATAATATATTATATTGTAAAACCTATTTGTCGTTAGTCATAACATTTTGGTATACAGGGTGAAATTAAAATCGTGAATCGTTATATGTTTATCTAACTCTTTGAATTACTAATAATTGAATGCCCCGCAAGTTACATAGACATAGTCATGTGTTTTTATTTTTTTCTTTGTATTGTGTGGCTTTTTCTAATGTTTAAGGTGATTTTAAGTAATTAAAACGGTTATTTAAGCTATTTAAAATGTCAAATGTAATAAATATCATTTAATTTTGACGAAATGACCAAATTGGCGGTATTAATTACTTCAATTTAAAGAGGTTATTTAAATTATTAAATTAATTTGTCTTAATAATTCGTTTTGATATCCTAAAGCCAAAAAAATACAAGAACACAAGCCCCAAAAAACACAACAATAAATAAATTGGTAACATGTACGTTTTTAAGTAACTTATGGGGCATTTAATTGTTAGTTGTTCAGTTTGAAAAACGTATTACGATTCACGATTTTAATTTCACCCTGTATATAACATATTATATTTAATCCAATCCGAATACAGTATAAATATCTGAAAATGATTTACGAGTATGTTACGGACTCTGTTAGTAGATTGGTAAGTAAATATTAGGTATCTGCTACCAATAATTAATATTTCAATGACCTCAGATTCCTGTCTTTCCCTTTAGAACTCATTATCATTAGTGTTTTGTGTCTAAGAGTTTGTTTTTGTGTTCGTGGCCCTGGCTTCTCGACTGTGACGAACCATTCATTGGGCATAAGGTAACAAACTAATATTTTCTGCCCGGCAATTATGTAACCGGAAATCTTGATGTTTTAGTGCGTCTCATAATTTTATTTGGATCATTATCGTTGGATATAGAAGATTATTAAGTCTTAGCTCGTGTTTTATATGTATGTATATTAATAGAGGTACCTACATGACTTTATTATAACGCAATAGGCTCGAAAAGTGGCACCCCATATTTTGTCTGACTTTATATGTTTCTGAATACTATATGTATTTACCTACAATAATAGTACTTAGCTTAGATACTTCATACTCTAGAGAGTTGCACTAACTAAACTTTACCGATGTTTTATGTAATTTGAACTAACTATGTAAGGTGTAAATATTAGTACCCGACACTGTACCAATACTCGTCATCATAGCTTGAGTTGCCATCGATAAGATAAAATCAACTATTAAGGCATTTAAACCATGATTATTAAGGTATGTCCCTTCAATGCTTCATATCCCAACTTTGAAATAATTAACTTATATCTAAATTATTTGCATAATTTTAAGACAGGCTGATGTTTATTAGGACTGAGTGTTAATATTATCAATGTCCCAATATGTGACATTGAAACTTGTGCCGAGGTGCCATCTATTGGGCCTGCCAGCAAAAGCACCTGGCACTTACTTATACAATGGAGTTGACTAAGAAAATTTGCAATTTTGAGATATTTTGATATTGGCACACTAAAAAATAAATACATACTATTAAAAAAACTAACAAACTCTTCTCCCAAAATCCATAACAATACTTTATGTAGATTTATATATGAGCAAATAATTGTGATTCAAATAAATATTCTCTTACCTATATTCAATTTACTGAATTATTTGATAACTAGGGTTAGGATTTTGGTGGCATTTATTGAACAGAGAACAGTAGAATCGTTGTTACAAATATTTTTAACTGAATAAATTATTAACTTATAAAATAGTAACGAATTTGTGTTCAGTTAGAGCTGGATTCATCAATGAATTGAAATGAAATGAATAGAAATAATATGAATTTTATTTTTAGAATCTAGAAAATATTAAATTGCAATAAAAATTGTTGGTATTTGAGAAAAACTGCCGATTTAATTTTCAAGTTTCCAGTTCTTCCAAAGCCCCTAAATATAAAGTACTTAATAATCATATTAATTTATGAACAATATTTAAAAAAATATTGAATGTCTAGCCTGATATGTGAAAATAATTAAAACTTAAAATGGGTAAAACGCCTGTTTTAGAGAGTTTAGATTACCCAGCCTTTTCATTATTTAATTATTAAATCAATCATGAAAATATTAAAAATTTTAATCCACCACTCCGCCGTACTCTGTTCACTTAATGCCACCAAAGTTCCTAATAATGATATCGTTTGGCTCCTCTAAAAGTTTAGTACACTTAGATTTCTATGGATCAGAATGTTGAATAAATAAATAATTTATTCACTCAGTCATATTTACAAGTCAGCTAAGCAATTTTTTTTTCTCTGCTTTTAGGTATGTCTCATGATAAAGAAAATGGGTCGAAACAGGAAATACACCTTCATAACAAGGCAAATTGATGGAGTCAGTTAAAACTCCCTGCCGGGATCGGTTTTATGTTTCGTGAGGTATCCAATTTCCATAAATGTATAAGTTTTATTTGCAAAACTATGCCTTGAAAAAAAAAGGTTCCGTGTTTCTGTTCTCGTAGTAGTTTACAAAATACAAGTTGACTCGTAAGTATGAAAGAATTAATACATCTTTTATTTCAGTATTTAATCTTATGATCAATAGAAATTTACCTATACTAAACTTTTAGAGGAGCCATTCGTCATCAATAATCAGAGATCGGATAAATGTGCGTCATTGTTCGCAATAATATTCATATGACTCCAAAGTTAATTGAATAATTATTCATAATAATCATTTTCGGAAAATTATCTTTTTGACACCGGTAACCTTTGTGAATAGACCCCTCAAAGCTTCGAAATCAAATTTCTAGAAATTATTCATTCAATCAAATTTGGTGTCATATCTATATTATTGCGAACAATGACGCACATTTGTCCGATCTCTGACAATAATATATATAATGAACTGATTAAATGTACGTAATGTAATAGTTGAAATCACCAAAAAAATCATTAAACTTTAGGTAATGAAACTCTTGAAAGTATAAAATAACTTAAGCTACTATTATTGTAGGTAGGCTCTTTATTCGTTACCTATCTTCTGCTTATTATTACAAAATAGCAATTTATAACAAAACAGAAAAACAATGAAATAAAACTATGAAAACGGATAAACTCGCGTATATTAACTAATTTTAACTTCATTCCGACGTTTCGAACACTTTTCGGAATGAAGTTAAAATTAGTTAATATACGCGAGTTTATCCGTTTTCTTAGTTTTATTTCATGAGTAATCCTCGCGGTAACCGAAGAAAATATTAGAAAAACAATGCTTCAAAAAATTAAATGCAAGTGGTATTGGTCATATAAAAAAATTATGAATCTGAAAACTAATTCATCCAAAATAAAACCAGACTTCACTATGCCTATGTGATGGTGCCACAAATTGTCCGGACTCTAGATACGGCTCGCGCTTGGTTCGTTACTTAATAAAATTTTGTTGGCCACAATATTACAGAAGGTAATTGATTAGTACATTACTATTGTATCATTGTGCATTGCTATTAGTTAGTTTTATTGTATGATATGGGTAGGTAATTAATCTATTTTAACATACATTACATTATCCACGATTATGTGATCTACTACTTAATTGTATGTAGAAATATGGACATTTCACTGGTTTGGTCGCTGGTTGGTTGTAAATAATCAAAATAAATCCACTTGCAAGTTTTATTTGTTTATCTATTAGTTCATAAACCTACAGATTATTATTAGTTAATCAAACTAATAGCCGCAATAAATTGTGAAACCGATTGCACGGATATTTCCTTAATGCATAGCTTTTTGCGCTGATTAATCCTGGCTCTAATGATTACGGCCTCTTACTTACTAAAAATAGGTATTGTGTTCAGGATGTCTACGTAACATCTGTAGGAAATCGATTGAACACGGGTTAGTCAAGGTGGAGGTTATACCTACTTCGCTGAGGCACACTTTACTTTGAAAACCAGAACTTCGAATATCGTAAATTTTGACCATGAGTTTCAGCCACACTAATTACGGCTTCATTGGAGCGAGTGAGACACATGCTCGAAATTTACGATTTTCTAAGTTCGCGGTAGATCTAGCTACTGCTCTTAGGGAATGAATTCGAAAAATGGTGCTAGCGTTGTTGTCATGTGTGAAACTTAAGTGAATTTCATTGTTGCGTTACCTAATTATTGACAAAATTATTATTTTTGTAGTTAGAATCGTATATACAGATAGCGTCACCGCATCCGTACGATTTCGCGTCTAAAACATAATCCGATAGTTTTACATGAATTTAGGCTCATATAAAAAAATATCCATTATTAGTTATCATCTATGCGAAGTCACACTCTTTTCATTCACCCATTCACCATGCGAGGTCCATCCCGTGATCATGCATGCTGAAAAGGATTCGAAACTTCTAGATGTTACACACATGCAATAAGACCAAATTCTGATGTACCTATTGGGTGACCGCGATACAAGATAATAAAATAGGTATGAATCTACGATTTATTTAGTTTATTTCCCGATTTCAATCATAGGCCCCACATCTACTGGTTTGCTTTTTACCCCGAATCCTAAGTCCTAATAATAATATCATTTGTAACTTACTTTCATAATAAAGACTAGTCGGATATCGGATATTAAACGTAAGTTTACGCGATTAAGACCCGTTTGTCTTTAAAATATGTAGTCGGATATCGTCTGATTGTTCGAAGAATGAGGACCCAAGGGTGCTATGCCTGACAAAATACGCCCACAAATATCTACAAATATACCTCAAATATGGTCAAATCATTTTGTATTACTTGAAGTCATAATCTTTTGGATCAGATTCCCTTGATCGAAGTTGGAATATAAATATAACTTGTTATATAAACGTCAGCCTTATTTACTAAAACATGAACCGCTCCAGTGACTGGTTTACTCATCGGTATTGACAAGTCCTTTGTGCTCGCTCGTGAACTCGAGCGGAGCCAGCCTGCCGTGAAAGACCTCGGATTGACAGTAATAATTATAATGGGAGAAATAATCGTAGCTGAACACTAGACGAACGATATTGAACGGATTCTGTAGAAGGATGATGGTACTGTAGAAGGGTCGGGTAAGGTTTGTATGTGAGTTGAAATTTTCGGACTTTTTTTATTAGGTAGTCTGTTTTGTGTCTAAATACCCTGTCTTTTGCGACTCGTTTCTGGACTTATATTAAGCTTAAAAATATCACATTTCTTTTTTAGTAAAATCATAAACCTATAATTAACCTATATTATAGTTTAATATGAATATGAGTTTTATGCCCTTTATCGACAGCAAAAATCGATGGTTTCATTTATACAAGTTACTTCTAAAATTATGCATCATTTGTATGTCGACGCCGGCTGAAAAAAAGCTGCCGCTGTCTGTAATATTTGCGGGTATATAAAAAAGTTACGTATTGAAATAAAATGTAATTATTACAGTAATGTAAAGGTCGTTTTATAATTATTTTACTAATATTTTGAATCTAAAATAATAAATAATAAAAAAATTGCTTATTTTCATTAATAGGTAGCTGTAGCTGAACTGTATTTATTTATTTACTGTAATAGATTAACAATTTTACCGTTTAATTTTTTTATATAAATTATAACGGACATCTTCTTGTACAAATATCGAAATAATATTATATTTTGCAAATTTTTGTTTATGATTTATAAATTGATTAGACTTTTGATAATTTTAATGGGTTTTTTTCTATATATGTAAATTAATTAAAAGAGCGCTTATTTACAAACTTACCTAAAATTGGTCCTTCAAAATCTAGAAGACAAGCAACCACTCACACTGAGTTGAAAAAAAAAACAAATAAATCCGTGTTTTTGGTTCGATATTTTTAATGTGCGGTCGCTGTGACGGCCGGCAATGTATTGGAGGCGGTTTGATAATGCCTGTTTTTATATACCGCGTGCAGAGCTGGTGTAACTACCGCTACCAGTACGTTAGCGAGCAACCTGGTCAACCTATCCAGTATAAGCCAGAACTCCTATCATCCAGATATATTAAGGATATCCAGGTCACCCTAATCTAGTCAACTTCTCTGTACATTGCAAGTGATTGAAGTCGCAGCAAGGAGGTGTCTCAGATGCATAGGCTGCGCTCTTTGAACAGATAAAAGACATCTTATGAGCTTTTTCCTTATTGCCATCCGTCATTTTTAGTTCCATTTGTCACATTAGTGGGCTAAGCTTCCTGTCGGGCGGAGTCGGCTGGGAGAAATAAACTGAATTGTCTGGCCCGAGAGCTGAGAAACTTTCTTTTCAGTAAAATTCTAGTTCAAGGCTGGAGCAATATTGTTAAACTTATTGACGAAAAATACATTGTTATGTCTCCTAAATAGTGCTTCTAATTTAGGTTTTTTATAGAATAAACAAATGAAAAAGATCCAGATTCGACAATCAATCCATTTTATTTGTGTATTCAAGAATAGATCATCATAAAAGTATAATATTTGTCTGCTTTCGTATCTCAGTCTGTAGATACCTTGACTGTGAAACGGGAGGTGCCGGGTTCAAAACGCGGTGAAAACTTCTCTTTGTGTATTTATCGGAAAATATTTGTTTCTTAGTTGTTTTTTCTGTTGAGCTTCCTGTGGTACTAAGTCGAGTTGTGTGTCGTCACTCATCATCATCGTATCAGCTGAAAGACGTTCACTGCTGAACATAGGCTTCCCCCAAAGATTGTAACAATGCTCGGTCCTGCGCCACCCGCATCCAGCGGACTCCTGCGACCTTCACCTTCACCAGGTCATCAGTCCACCTTGTGGGGGGTTATTTTTTTTAATTTGTGTGTAATGTTTATTTATCAAAAGTTTGTGTTGCACGAAAACAGTTACTTAGACATAAAATTATGTTTCTAAAGCATCATGATTTTCGTAAAATACCAGTTAATTTACTTGCTGTAAAGTTGAGAAAGGGAACAATTATTTTATGTGAATTAGATTTAAGACGAGCACGTTTTATGCAATATTATAATTATGTTGATTATTGCGTTCGCGGTTTCCGAATCTCTCACGGGAATCCTTAATTTTTAAAATCTACGGAGTACCTTTCTTATATTTATGTAACTTATTTTATTACGAGTTCTAAACTAAGTTATTACGTATTAGTTCTTAAACTGCCGTGTGGTGACGGCAATAAGAATACATTTGTCACCACCCCAACTCCTCCTGCGGGTATCGTAAGAGTCAACTAAGGGATTGAAGTGTGACCATTATTTGATAAAAGATTGATGATGGACAGCAGCGTCATCATAGTGGACACATTACTGCGATCGCCAATCCGCTTGCCCAGCGTGGCGATTATGGGTATTTACCTCCTAATGCGTTTATACGCATAGTTAATAGGAGAGGCCTACGTCCAGCAGTGGACTATCATAGGCTGATGATGAAACTGGGGCATTTTGACATGTTTTATAGTCAATATTCATTAAACTAGAAGCAGTGTGCACTATCTAACAATACTTATCAAACCGCCTTGATAGGTACTTATAATATGTGAAATCCTATGCGATTTCGATACATCGATCGAATTCGTTGCATCGTTAATAGTCGACAATGTATTGAAAATCGGACACGATTTCTCACGTTGACGTGGCCGGGCAGTGTTGCCGCAATATAAATAGTCTTTTAGGTACTTCTTTTTAACCGACTTCAAAAAGGAGGAGGTTCTCAATTCGACTTTTATTCTTTGAAGTTTTTAGGGTTCCGTAGTAAACAAGGAACTAGTTTCGCCATGTCCGTCTATACGTCTGTCTGTCCGCAGCATAGCTCAGTGGCCGTTAGTACTAGAAATCTGCAATTTGGTACAGGTATACATATAGTCCGTGGGCTAGTCGGCCTGAAATTAGAAAACGGTATAATTTGGGGGTACCAAGTGTCCTTTTTACAGTAGTTAAATATTTTTTATGGGTCTTTTTTTTAATACCGCCAACAAGTTATATACATCAAATTAAAGCTTATTAAATACACTATCTTTAAAAAATATTTAATTTTTCTAGCGTCATGACTACTATGTAAAAACACGACACAAAAAAAATCAAAATCACGAAATTTTCACAAATTTGGTCATAATTAATTATTGGTTGGTTTTAGCAATATGGTGTATATGCAAAATATGAAGCTTAGCTTAGTGTCAGCCTCCGTAGCCTAGTTGGTAGTGACCCTGCTTACGAAGCTGGAGGTTCCGGGTTCGAATCCCGGCGAGGGCATTATTTGTGTATTTATTTATCACAAATATTTGTTCCTTGGTCATGGCTGTCTGTGTATTTAAGTATCTATATGTATATATCTATTATATATATCGTCGCCTGGTACCCACATCACAAGCCTTAATTGAGCTTACCGTGGGACTAGGTCGATTTGTGTAAGATGTCCCAAGATATTTATTTATTTATTTATTTACAGATATGCCTTTAATTTTGTTCAAGAGAGTAATTAGATATATTTAATAGTTCTCGAGATAGACTTGATTTTGTAAAACTTGAGATCCACCATCTTTGATTGGCCCCCATTTTTGTTAGGTAGCACTTATAAATGGCAATCTTGCATTTTTGACGTTTTTATAAGCTTACCTAACAGCCGTGAAAAGGAAAATTTGTACCTCCTAATTTTAACCATACCTGTCATACAACGGAAATCTTGAAATAGCCCGTATGCCTATTAGCTACCACTTTGAGATGTCTATCATACTTTTTTAACATCCTTATGAATATGTCTAACTACTGTAAAAAGGACACTTGGTACCCCCAAATTATACCGTTTTCTAATTTCAGACCGACTAGCCCACGGACTAATATTAATCATGCCTATAAAAAGGCAGAATAAAAACAACAATTTTCCCCAACTGATGAAGCGGGGATGATTTTTCTTATTTGCTGTAATCCTATAGTGTGGGGTATCATTGAATAGGTATCGTAATAAAAGAAAAAAAATAAGGGTCGTAAAATATATTTTTTTTATATCCGTGGGTCAAAAATTGTGAAAAAAATCATGAATAGCGGACGTATAGGATACTTTAAAATAAAACTATTTCGTACATAATCGACCCAGCCGTTTTCGAATAACTACGGAACCCTATACTGAGCATGGCCCGACATGCTCTTGGCCGGTTTTTTATTTGTAGGTATAAATTCGATATTCCCGAAAATTAAGAACCAATTTTTAATTTTTAATCGAACGGGTATAAGTATAACTCCGCCTGTAGGCAACCCTGAGATGGTCCCGTTGGCACCAAGTTAGGGTCTGATGATAGGATCTTGGAGAAATCGGTTGAAGTCTGTTTTTAAATTTGATGATTATAGTTAAGTTGTCGAAGTTTGGTCCCTCCTACTCAATGAATAAAGTTACATTACATCGGTGTCCAATAGGCGTAGCACATGATTGGAGCGACAAGTACGACAATATTTCGCTTCGAGATAGACATCACTTCTTTTACTAACTATATTAATAGAAGAGGGACGGATAATCTATCTGCGGCACTAGTGAACGCCACGCAAGCAGTGTGCCATCTAATATGATATTCACATACACTACAACGCGAACGCCACGCACACGCATACTATGTGGCTTGGCCGTTAGGGTGTATTTAGCCTTTCACGATTATCACTCATATTTTAAATACAAACGTAATTAAACGTAAGTTTACGCGATTAAGACCCGTTTGTCTTTAAAATATGTGTATATAGCCCTTAATAGGGCAATGGTAATATAGTACGGTCAAATCGTACATAATTTTACCCTAAACTCGCAAATCAAGTAGTATCGCTGCATTTTTGGTATGTTGTTTAGACACCGTAGGACAGTATAAAACCATATTTTGCAAGCAAAAAAAAGTTGTGCTAGCTGGGTAGTACGTGAAAAACTGCGAAATTTACGGCCATTTTTTGGTTTCTGATTTTTATTTAAAAAACCTTACGTTTTTTGATATCATATGTAATAAACATTTAAAGACTAATAAATTTCCAACAAGTTGAGCTAACATGCATTACCGTAGGTCTTATAGTTTCAGAGATTCGAGATTTTAAAAAGTACCCCTTTTTGTAAACTAGATAAAATTTTGTGTTTTGCTAACGTTTTCGACTTAATATCGCCTGACCTAATTATGCTACGAAAAACATGCAATAATGACCTTATAGCGCACTTGATATTCTGTAATTTAAGGGTAGAATTAGGTCAGTGAACTTTGTAGTTGAAAGTATAAACCCGAAATTCCAAAGGCAGGAGGCCCGCTATCTAAGTTTTTCATACAAATCGCAAGTCGAGTTGCAAAGCTGCAATTTTGGTATATTATAAAGGCCTTATAGATATATACGAAAATGCATATTAAAAGAAAAACAAAAAAAATATTTGGGCATAGGACGTAAAAAACGGAAAAAAAATCGCACTTTTTTAGGTTTTGACGTTTAACTAAAAATCTATTATCTTTTTGATACTGATTGCTATAAAACTAAGAAAGAACATTAAATTTGAAAGGATTTGAGCTACGTTGCATCACCGTAAGTTATATATATTTTGAGATACGACATTTCATAAAATGCCCTTTTATCAAAACATAAACAAATTTTAGGTTACGTTAAAGCTATTCACTAAATATTGTCAAAACGTTCGCGCTAAGAAAAAAAAATAATTGTAGATAATAACTACATTAGATTTGGAAGAAATTGAGCCGATAACAATTACTGTAAGTCTTATAGTTGGGGGTATACGAGGCTTCAAATCATGCATTTATTTTCTTAACTTAATGAAGGGCACATTTTGAAATGTCGTATCTCTAAATCTATATAATTTAGGGTAATGCAAGGTAGCTCAAATCCTTTCAAATTTAATATTCTTTCATAGTTTTATAGCAATTAGTATCAAAAAGTTATAGTTTTTTAGTTAAACGTCAAAAACTAAAAAAAGTCCGATTTTTTTTCAGTTTTTTACGTCCTATACCTAAATCCTTTTTTTTTGTTCTTGTAATATGCATTTTCGTACATCCGTATAGAGCCTATATAATATACAAAAATTGCAGCTTTGCAACACGACTTGCCATTTGTATGAAAAACTTAGATAGCGGACATCCTGCTTTTTGAATTTCGCGTTTTTAGTTTCAATTACAAAGTTTACTGACCTGATTTTACCCTTAAATGAAAGAATATTAAATAAGATAATTATTTCATGTTTTTCGTAGCATAATTAGGTAAGGCGATATTAAACCAAAAACGTTAGGAAAACTCAACATTTTATCTAGTTTACAAAACAGGGTACTATTTGAAGTCTCGAATCTCTGAAACTATAAGAGCTACGGTAATGCATGTTATCTTATCTTGTTACAAATTTATTCATCTTTAAACGTTATCTGATACATATTGTCAAAAAACGTAAGGCTTTTTTTATAAAAATCAGAAACTATAAAAAGACAGTAAATTTCACAGTTTTTCACGTATAACGCAGCTAGCACAACTTTTTTTTGCTTGCAAAATGTGGTTTTATACTGCCCTATGGTGTATAAATAACATACCAAAAATGCAGCTTTCATACATGTTTTGCGAGTTTAATGTACGATTTGACCGTACTAATATATTTACCACCTCATTTTGAAACTTATTATGTCACTGAAACGTGTCAAAGCCAATGAAATTTAGGTGTGACTGATACCTTATTAAAGGTTAGTACAGTCAAGTGCAAAAATAAGTATCGAAAGAATCCGCTTATAAATATGTTACGTTACGACCATCTTATTACACAGAATAATATGTATTGAACATTTTTACATAAAAAACCGTCCATACGCCGCCGTCCGTACATACGCCTTTTGTCTTTGACTGTATCTATCGTAACCTATGTATGTATTGAATGTAAATTCTTTTCACAAAACACAGGTGGAAATACACATATAACAATTTAGATAGGTACAAAGGCGAACTTATCCCTGTAAGGATAATCTGTCGTATTCTGGTAGGGCATTCATTATACGCGATTTTTTATAGGTATGTAGATGTCTTCTTCTTCTTCTGATGCCATGCCCTAACGGGCGTCGGTGGCCACCTTTGCAAAATCCTTTCTGTTCTTGGCCAGTCCCGTGAGTGTGGCCGTGTCTTTAATATTTGTCCACTTCTTTATGTTGTTGAGCCAGCTAGTCTTCCTTCTTCCCCTTCCTCTATCTCCCTCTATTTTTCCTTCTATTATGAATCTCAAGTATTATGAGTCAGTTCTGTTATGAGTATGTAGGTGTTGGCTAATTTGGGCGACCGGTCCCACACAAAAACAAAGCAAAGAAATTGTTTCTCCCACTTTTTCCAGAATATGATACTGGATGGAACCTTAAATGGGTCAGCACTATCTTCTTTAATCTGTATAAATATCGACTTTTATACTATAACATAAATTATAAAACTAATTTTATTATTACCTACTGAATAACGGAACGTTAGTAACTGTTATGTATCTGTATAAAACATTAAACATGTCCAATTTAAAGGTCTGCAATAAAAATATAATTATTATAGTTATTTATTACAGTTATCATTTATATATACAGGGTGTAAGTCTAATACGGGCGAAGCTCTTAACGGGTGCAAGTTTACGACGTAATAAGTACATTCAAATAACTTTTACTTAAAATTAGAGCAACAAATTCCATACAAAATAATTCAGCGCGCAATGTAGAGCAACATACAAATACTCGTTGACAGCTAATTTCAAAAGCAGATGACATAACTGCCATGTCAACAATAACAAATGTTTGTACCTACATTGCTGCTCCGATAATCTTTAAAAAATTCTGAGAGGTCATAATTAAGAGTAACTTTAAAAAAACCTTGTAATCTATGATTACACTAATGAATCCCATGCCTGGTTTAATTGATCGCCCGTATTAGACTTACACACTGTATAGACATTTCTAAAAAGGTCATTTGACTGTAAAAGCTCTTAGGATAAGACATTATTAGTCGTCTAAGTACCTACTGAATGTTGCGAATTGTGACACAAGAATTTCATGTTACTTCCTAACAATATGTACTCAAGTAAATACTTAGATAGAAAGTGATTAATTTAATATTGTAGTGGACATTATAAAGTAACTTATTTTATTGCTTGATTTATACTATCCAAAGATATTAACATTAAAGCATAATTAAACGGTTAAACTCAAGTCAATTTTTATTCGCTTTGTGTTTCGGATTCGGAGAGCTTCTTTATTAAGTTTTAACTAAACCCATTTCTTATAGAAAACATGCTCTTTTAAAAGGTCATGCTTGTGACACCTTTGGAAATGCAGGTCTTCAAAGAGGAGGTACGCTTTAAAGTGCATTTAGACCAATCGAGCATTCGCTCAATCTATCCCCCACTCTACGAAATCAACGAATCATGTTTTGTGTAACGAACGAATTTCGTAGAGTGGGTGATAGACTGAGCGAATGCTCGTTTGGTCTAAATGCACCTTTACGATATTAGTTTACCTACTGCAGCTGCCCTTCTAAGGGGTAAAAGGCCCTAAAAGTGTAAAAAAGGTAGGGATAAAAAATATGTAGTTGTTTCTTAAATAACACAATAATTAAGATTACCAGACTCAACGTCATATGACCTATCTCGATGCATCAAAGTTTTATTCACGTATACGTATACATAATAATTGATATAATAAATACGACTATAATCGGCATTGCAAATCCCCAGACTGTCAGCGTGCAACATGCGCATAACAAATGTTATTAGTATAATTTTCGTATTTGTTAATTTTACAATATTGCACTTGCTAATAAAATTTAATTGCACCCTTTAAGGTGACTGTTGTTAATGTCATAATAATCTTGATTGAATGCGTGAATATCGCTAAGGCGCGTCCAGATTGCGTATGCAGATACGTAAAGTTTGAGATTGCGCGCAAAAGTTACTGCAAGTCTTAATAGTGTCACATTAAGCGCGCAATGTAAAGCTACTTTGGCAACAGCTTCCGTTGCTGCGGGGCTACCGCGAACTTCGAACTTTGAATATCTGTCTGTAAGTTGAACGACGAAAATCGTGAATTTCCATCATCAGTCTCTGTTACTCTGATGGTGATTTAGTTGGAGGGACCGGGACGGATGCTCGGTATTTACGGTTTTCGAAGACCACGGCAGCAGGCTTATTTATTTTAAGGGGTCATATCTTGATGTGTCTTTTTAATTCATATAAAAAAAATGATATTATTAATGGAAAGCAAAAAATTAAAAAACAATTTAAACCTTTGTTTTGATCATTAAGTTCATTAATAAAAATAATTTACTCGCGTCGTTATTTATGTGTATTTTTTATCATTCTAAAAATACCAAATTTATGCTGTTTATGGTAGACTAGCGACTCGCCGGTTCGCACGGGTAAAATACTAAGAACTTCCTCTTTAATCTAAATATCTATTAAAAAATCGTTTCAAAATCGGTTACTTAGTTTAAAAAATGGAAGCATAGTGACGGACAGACGGCGATTTTGTTTTATAATATGTAGTGACAACTAATAAATAAATATATAAATAAATAAGTATCTTGGGACATCTTACACAAATCAATCAAGTCCCAAGGTAAGCTTTATTAAGGCTTCGTAGGCAGGTTCAATCAATACCAACTAGGCTACGGAGGCTGACAAATAATACAGTGTGAGGCCTGGAGAAAAATGAAATGAGTGACTCCTTTGACTATCGGCAATAATCCTGTAAAGGTCCCGGTGTTTCAATGTGGTAAAGTTCGGAGATATTGTCATTCAAATCTATGGACCTTTAGTACTGACATCTTGATAGTATAACCAGGTACGAAGTCATAACAATAATTTTGTTTTTAATTTTACACTAATTTGTTACGGTTTAAAAAAAATGTACATTTTTCAATGATCCAAAAATGATAAGTTATTGATAACTTTTAATTCAAGCAAATGAACCCATAATAATGAAAAATACATGAACAAAAAAAATACAAAAAATATATATTTTTCAAATTAATATATGTGGAAATGATTGTTGATCAGCTTATTAATGCACCGTTTAAATTTTCACCCTGCTTGTAGGCCACACACTGTATACATAGAGGATTTTCCATGAACACGTATGAATATATATCGACAACTTATTCATACATCTCATTCCTAAAACGTGCCTCGAATTAGCACACACGTGAGAATCACAATCGTTGCGAGTTACATACACATGCCCGTGACCTTAACCACTGTACCGATCATGTCGAATTGTTATGGTGAAAGTCACAATATTTTGAAACCGCCGCCTAGCCAGTTTATCAATACTGTGACTCGCCTCGCATCGCCTTCAGCACGGCAGACTACGAACAAATAAAACATGGAAGCCGCACGCCATACTGAATGAAAGCCTTTAAAAAACTGTCCTGAAATTTAGTTGACAAGTGTCACCCCCTCTTCAATGCCTCCCGGCAATGACGTCTTCCGGTAATGGATTTCAACGTGAACCTATAAAACCTTAAATCGCATTTAAGAAATAGTTGTGATTGGTCTATGAAAGTTTTGATTGGCTATTATATTATATTCTAAAAACATTTGTCAAGATGTTGCGCCAAAATAATTATGCGCGGTGTTAAGAAAAGCGCTATGTCCTGCCCATCTTGGCACAACTGAACAATATATTTATATTATTATATTTTATTTTAATTAATTAATTATATTTTAATAAATCATCTCATTAATATCTGAACTCGCTTCTATTGCCAAATACATCACCGAAAATATTTCGTTGGGGCGACAAAGACAAATAATGCTCGAAATGTACGAATTTCGAAATACGCGAACTACGAAAAACCGACTAGCATGTCGGCCCATTCTCAGTGTCAAAAACGGCGATCATGATTTTTAAATATGTTTTGGATCCACGGATCAAAAATAAGAGGGGGCGGGCCTTTCATATGGAGCGATTTTCTCCAATATACTAATGAAAAAATACTTTTCTTTTTGTCCCTTATTTTTATACAAATAAATATGTATACAATTGATGCCCTTGATATGCTTTGTACGTGTACGGCTGTATACATTGTTTTATCAGCGTACGGTACTATAAAATGTCACCCATCGGTTAAATCCCACGATATGAGTGGAAACAATCGCTTTGATAGAGTGGATTTAATTTTTCAAATGAACTTACATACCTTTGTAATCTATGTAAAGTTAGATTTTTTTTGGTTTCGAAACTACAATTTATATACCTACATAGATTAAATCTAACTAATCTACCTATTTAACCTAACCTATATCTAAGATTGGCCCTTGTAGCATTGTACCGAGGATGCTGGCGGCATTTCCTCGCTGTATCGCAATACTGATGCGTTGTGCGAGGAAGTCGCCAGCTCTTCGGTCTTTAGTTACGTCAACCAAACATTTCGCGATCTCAGCAAACAATTTGCGTGCGCTGGGATCAAAAGTTTCTACGCCAAACGGTACAAAATCGTACTCTTTGCCGAGACCCTTATATTTATTACGTTTTAAAAATTCGGCATTTTCAGCCGCAGCGGCTGCCTTAAACGTAGTTCGTTGAAGATGGGACGGTGCCAGGGTGTCTACACAAGTAGCATCCCATGCCAACATCCGTCCCAAGCTCCAAGGAACCAAAGACACACCATTCGTTTCGATTCGAATGGAACCAATATTACTTGAAGGTAGACATTGTAAATGTATAATATAATATTTCTTTGCGACACCATACCGTCTACATACCATGTGAAAATTATGGGATTCAGTAGTGTAATAATGAATTATGAGGATTTTTTAAGTTACACTTAAATATGACGCCACTGATTATTGGTAGATACAAGAGCAATGTAGGTAGATACGAACATTTTTTAATATCAATGTGGCGGTTATGTCATATGCGGTTGAAATTATAGGTAGCTGTCAACGAACGCGTGTTGTTCTACATTTCGCGCAGAATTATTTCGTACGGATAATTTTGTTGCTCTAATTTGAAGTAAAAGTTATCTAAATGTACTGATTGTATCCTAAACTAATCCCCGTTAAGAGCTTCGCCCATTTTAGACTTACACTCTGTTCAAATTATAATGCATTTATTATTATATCCGTAACTACTATTACTAACTTAGTATCAAAAATAACGCAACGCGCGATAAGTGATAAATATTCGACCAGAATAGGCCCGTTGAAACTTTGGTAGTACTTAACAAATATTTTGCGAACTTTGAACTAAGCAATTTGTTAAAATAAGTAAATAAGGAACAACCATAATGTTGTGCCTGCCAATACAAATGAAATTCGATACATGGATCCTTGTATGTATCCTATAGAAAGGAGCCAGAGACAAATATTTATTTCAAGACATTGAAATAAATAATTTTCATTTAGAAAAAATTCCTTACCTAGCAACGAAATGACAATACTTGTCTAGGACGTGCAAAGCCTTTTGTTTATTTAACGGATGGCTTAATCACCTCTTAATGAGATAATTAAGTTCCTCAGACAGTTACGAGTTTCTCAAAAGCTGTATTTTGTTTATGAGATCTATTTTTACTGATTTGTTATCGTTTTAGAGTGAGTTTCATTATAAATAAATAAATAAATATCTTGGGACATCTTACACAAATCGACTTAGTCCCACGGTAAATATTTGTTTCTTGGTCCTGGCTGTCTATGTATTTAGGTACCTTTATGTATCTATCTATTATACGAGTATAAGGTCCTAATTTATTAGATGCAGATATTTTCACAGCTGATAGTACTCGGTCTCTGGAATATATTAAACCGTGAAACATTATAGCTTTTACGATGTTTTTTTGGAGAAAACGGAAAAACAAATTAGCTACGTAAAGACACCCTGTTTATGTGATTATGAAATGAAAACTCTTTGAACAGATTCTCGTAGTACCTCTTTTACGTACCTCTTAACTGGAACTGGCCACTTCACGTCGATGAATACTTATATTAAATACTTGATTGTCAATGTCATGTTATTATCCGTAGGATTATGTCGTTTGATGACATGACAGACAGTGTTATTGTGACATGTGATAATGCACATGATGATTTTTTTTAGACGAAATTATAATTATTTTTTTGTTAGGAAAATGAAATCAAAAAAGGTACAGGAAAAGATTTCTTAATTTATATTTAATAGTTATTTATGTGGCTGGCGCATAATAAGAGGCATTAAACATGAGTGTGGTTTTATGAAACGAGCCGTAGGCGAGTTTCATAATAAGATCACACGAGTGTTTAATGCCTAATTATGTACAGTCACATACATAACTTTATCTACATGCATATAATAAGTTTTCTACAATATGTTTATTTTTGTGGCAGCAAATTATTGGTCACGGTTGTAGCGGCGTCCCGGATTTCTGGTGGTGTTTCACACATTTCAACATCACTGTCTTCGTCGTCATAAATAATTTTTCAGTGTAAATATTTCACAACGAACTCGATAATATTTAACTTTCAAGTCAACAGTCCAAAAAAGTTGTATGTTTGAAACCACAGAGCACGGACCTCTTTAGTGTGTAACCTATAGGCAACCCTCCAGCCTCCTTGTTTGAAACAATTCAAACAAAACAAATGACTGAACTGACATTAGTTTTTTTTTATTCATAAACCAGGTAAGGTCTTGAGTCGATATCGATTCTCAAATCGATTCTCAGTATTCGACATTTAGAAGAATGTATGGAATATGAATTTTAATGTGAATGAAATTACAAATCGATTAATTCGATAATCGAAGTTAAAGTGTGTTTTTTCTTTTTAAGGGTCGGATTCCCGATTTTGTCGTTTTAGACCTATTTTCGAACAAACAATTTGCTAAGTAAATATAACTCTACAAACACATTTCTTACATGACCTTATTCAGAAAGAACCGGTGCAGAGGCTCCAATT
This sequence comes from Thaumatotibia leucotreta, assembly GCA_025490895.1. Lineage (NCBI taxonomy): Eukaryota > Metazoa > Arthropoda > Insecta > Lepidoptera > Tortricidae > Thaumatotibia > Thaumatotibia leucotreta. Next base: position 19,906 of record JALPQI010016678.1, read on the forward strand.
GATATTATATTTTATATTTACATGGATTTCCTAGAAATCGGCTCTAAATGTACCGAAAAATGAAAAAATTGCATATTTTTCGAACACGACGCAATGCATATTTTTCTTTTACGGGCATAAAATATTCATGTTAATTTAAAAGCCAGATAACTGAATTAGTGCATCAGGGCATATTCATATTTTTCCTCATGAAGACAACGGAGAAATTTAATCCTTAATTTAAAATTACGTATATTCTCCATACAAATGGCGACACGAGTCAAAATTCTCTTTTGACTCAGATGGCGCGAGCGCCTCCTCGAGGTCGGACGCACGCCAAATCGCTCCCGTTGACAGCTCTTTTTAACATTGAAAATGACATAAAATCATATACATACACGTCAAGGGATGCCAGTACTCAAAGTGTCTTTAAATAAGTAGGGAAAATCAGAACGAAGAAATTCTTTCGAACCCCATCGTTTATTTAAGTTTTATGTTATTTTTATGACGGAACACAAGAAAACTATAACAACTGATTCAAAATAAAACTCAATACTACCGAACACGTATAAGTTACATTCGCAAAAACGATTAAAAATGAAAAAAGTTTACGGATACGATTTGGTGTAATGGAGTTTATTTTCTGTACTCTGGCAACAAAATACGTCATTTGAAAATACATGTGACGGCTATAAGTCAAAACGATAGGATGTCAATTTAGTTATAATAATAATAAGAAAGATAGAATATGTTTGTTATGTAATTATATTAGTAGGTATACATATTCAAAGTGATTCGAGTCTTTAATTTAATGGTTGAATTGTGGAATAAAATCAGTGCTCATCGCCACCGCGATTTCTGCGGCCGCGATTTCTTGGTAAGAAAGTATTGTACCCGTATCTTCTCAGTACATTCAATATTGAAAGTAAATTATTTTTGAAATAAAAACATGAAAAAGGATAAATTCGTGTATATTAACTAATTTTAACCTCTTTCCGACGTTTCGAACACTTTACAGGTTTCGTGGTCTGCGGATGACTGTTTTCATAGTTTTATTTCATGTGTAATCCTCGCGGTAACCGAAGAAAATATTATGTATATTATTTTATTATTTTTTATTTATTCTAATAAGTTATACTTACAGTCGTACGTCGTGTGGTGACGGCAGTAAGAATACATTTGTCACCGCCCCAACTCCTGCGGGTGTCGTAAGAGTCGACAAAGGGCTTGAAGTGTCACTGACCATTCTACAAAATTGATGATGGGCAGCAGCGTCATCCTAGTGGACACATTACTGCGATCGCCAATCCGCTTGCCCAGCGTGGCGATTATGGGTATTTACCTCCTAATGCGTCTATACGCATAGTTAATAGGAGAGGCCTACGTCCAGCAGTGAACTAACATATGCTGATGATGATACTTACAGTATAACAGTAAAAACCAGATCCTCGCGAACTACAAAGTGTATCATGGAAACTGCGTCTACGGCACACAAAATAAGCCGAACTGCATATAAATTAGTTCGGAAACGTAACTTATTGGTTTTTGGTTTGAAACTAGAATAATTTATATATTATACTTATATTCTCTTTCTAGAAATGGCACGTACGCTTTACTGATACTTAAATACTGAAGGATTCGCTGAGTGGCACAGGACTCTATCAATACGGACACAAAAGGTATACCTACTAGTTTCAATTCGTAGATTGCAATACATTCCTAGTTATTTATTTGTATTTTCTTTATTCTTGTGTATAATAACAATTTGAATATTAGACAATATGCATAAATTTATGGCCACAGCTGGGTATACATTTTTCACTTTTGTATAATTATATCTGCTAGCCAAAACTGTCACTCCTCTTAGCAACCTCGTATCGTCAGTATTGAATCGGAACTGAGATACGAGCTTTATTTCGTGTACGTATTTGTTATTTTTGTTAGTTTTGTTTGTCAACTGGAGAAATATTTGTACCTATGGTATTAATATGTATCCGTGGAATAAAGTGAGCTTGTAGTGTTTATATTATTTTTGAGAAGTTTAGTAAAAACGCTTATATTTATATACGATATAAAGCGAGCACCACTATTCACCTATTTGCATTTTTTTAAATCCAGCCGCCCTATAGGTACAATTACGACTTGGTTGCTAAGCAACGAAAAAAACAGAGATGTCATTGCGGTGTCGAATAAAATAATTATAACGTATTACTATATTTTTTCTTCTTGTTGATTATACTTTAAATATAATAAAATAAATCTTACAATAATGTGGTGAGTGTAAACATCGGTTCCGATCCCTCAGTTAAATTTATTCGTATGACATTTAGAGTGTATCATTTAGATTTTTATCCACTGAACTGAGACAATTTCTCTCATTTTCTGAGATGTTACTTTTGGTAGATAAACGTTTGACATATTACTGGTTGTTTCAGAGTCTATATTAAGCAGGACGTAAAGAGTGGTACCGCTGGATGCAGGTCGCATCTAACCGGTACATGTGGAGGTCCAGAGAGGAGGCCTATGTTCAGCAGTGGACGTCTTATGGCTGAGATGATGATGATGGTGAAAGAGTGGTAAAGTGGTGGTAAGTAATCTTTACATTTTTTATATATAAGTAAGTAGTATTTACTGATACATAGTTTATGTACACAAATACCGTGTGGTGACGGCAGTAAGAATACATTTGTCACCACCCCAATTCTTCCCGCGGGTATCACAAGAGTCGAAAAAGGGATTGAAGTGGCGATTTACATTTACCTCCTAATGCGTCCATACGCATAAGTAATAGGAGAGGCCTTTGTCTAGCAGTGTATTGATATAGGTTGCTGATGATGACGATGATGTTGATGATGATGTTGTTGCAAACATAAAACCGTTTTGAGATTTATCAACCCAACCAATAAGGAAGTAATACTTCCTTACTTAGGGAAGTGGAACTGCCGATGAAGGCTGTAACGGAACTTCGGAACACTTTGGTATTTTGTATGTATGTAACTGGTTATGCATTTTAAGCAATGAAGATGGTCGTGTAAGTTATTATCAAATACCAGTTCTGGTGGGGTGTTTCCTTAGGAAACGGGGGACGTCATCAAACCTTAGGATACTGTATCATCATTTACACATCAAGCATTTTCATTTATGCGTTGTAATGTGAGTAGAGTAGGTGGTACTGCTGATAAAGACCAGAACGGAACTCCTTAACGACACGTGTTTCACTTTTGGCAGATATTTCTGATTGATTGTGTAAGTTATGGAGCATGTTTTTGACAAAGACCAAGGTTAGATGGTAGGTCCCTTAACCCTTAAGGAATTAAGGGAACGGATAAATGTAGAGTATTTATGTAAGCTACTCTTTAAAGGAGGTTTCATACTATTGTACCTTTTTAGGGTTCCGTAGTACACTAGGAACCCTTATAGTTTTGCTCTGTCCGTCTGTCTGTCCGCAGCATAGCTCAGTGGCCGTTAGTACTAGAAATCTGCAATTTGGTACAAGATATACTTATTAATTATGCCGACAAAATGGTAAAATAAACATTAGAAAAAAGCTGGTGAAGTGTGAATGATTTTTTTATTTGCTGTAATCCTATAGTGTGGAATATCGTTGAAGAGGTCTTTGAAAAAAAATAAGGGATTTTCAAACAAAGTTTTTTTCTAAAGTCAATATTTTCAGAGATATCCGAAAACTACGGAACCCTAGCATGGGCCGACATGCTCTTGGCCGGTTTTTTATTACCTCAGGAGCTGCTAATATACAGGTTGTTCTAAGGTAAAAAAAAGGAGTGTGGATTACAATGTGGATAACAAGATTTAATCATATCACGTCACCAGACCAGTCACAGTCGTCGTCGTCAGTGGCAGAAGGGTAACGAAGGCTGTCATGAACTGCTCCTTGGTGAACCGAGGGAATTCCTGTTCTTAATAGTAATGGTGCGTTTAAACCAAAAGAGCATTCGCTATTCTAGCGCCCGTTCTACGAAATCAACCAATCACGTTTTGTGTACCGATCGAATTTCGTAGAGTGGGAGGTTAGAACAGCGAATGCTCTTTTAGTTTGAACGCACCTTTACGCAAAAATGATGTAGGTATCTTGCATACATTTTGATGTTTTATTTAACCTCGTGCTAACATTAGCTACCTAGGATACATGTAGGTAAGAGGTAACTTCCGTGTTGCATATTGCACAAACAAAGTACCTAATAATAATGTTGTTTTTTTCGGTAGGTACTATGTTTTGATCATAGCACGAGCAAATACTCGTACACGTTTATGTGACATAGGTAACTTCAAAAATGGTAAATTACAAACATATTCTTGTAAATTCGACATTCTATTGCGTATTTTACACATTGGTAAAAATAAATGTAAACAATTAGAGACTCAACTTATTGTTCATTTGAATGAAAAAGTCAAACTTCGTGTATAAGCTGTTTTTTCTGGTAAGATAAGAGTGCAAAGGTGGGATCTAAATTTATTTTAATTTAGAAACTTGAAACTTTAGTATTAATAAGGTATTTTACAAGGGTACATGAAATGTAATTTAATCATTTCTTAAAGGTTAAAAGGGGATTAGAATTTTTATTGGGTTGAAGTTTAACTTAGAGCTATAATAATCCCTATAAAAGTGTTTTATAACAAGGGAATGCAAATTTACAATTGGATACCTAAAACATTGTAGGAGATTTACTAAGTAAAATACGAAAAAAGCAATAATATATCAGAGAGTAGGGAAATTTCATGGTTGAGAGGGTTAAGTAGGGGTGTAGATTTTGTTTAAGGAGACTAAGGTAGATTATAAATTTAGTGTAAATTACTAGGGCAAGAAAGATGGCATTTTTACAGAAGGTTAATTATATAATTATTTGTATACAAAATAAGAAACCATTTTATAAAATTTAAACCCTAAAGTGGTTAAAAGGTAGTTGAAAGTTTGTATGGAAATAGTGTGATTTGAAAGATAGCGACTTGATACGTCGTATTCCAACTGCTGATTAAAAAATAAGACAAGTCGATTTCAGTTTCTTTTAATATTTATCCCTTTTAACACTTTCGACACCAGTGACAGTGTTCATCGTCATACAAGTGTACAAAAAAATGTCTTTGAAGCGAAACTTTGTCTGAAGAGTATATTTTTAAGATAAAATAAGGGGTGCCTGTCGTGTTGTATAACGTCGATTGTCCTAAAATTTTTTGGCCGAGAATTTTTGGCATAGTGTTAAATGGCATACTCGTTTAGCCTACTTTATTTTGCGCATACAGATTTAAAGCACCTACACTATATTTATCCTAATATTGATTACTCGAACGTCGAATTACCTAAAGCTTAAGAATCATAATGTTCATTGTGATTAATATTGTTTTTCCTACTGCTCAACTGTCAATTTTCTTTGCGCCTACAATTGTTATGTCTGATATTTCATTGAGAAAAGCATATTAACAATATGGTGAATGGTTTAAAATAATGTTCAAGTAATAAGCCAGGGTAAAACCGACTTGGAATGGTTAGGTTTCTAGGATAGGCCGGAGTGAAAGGCGTAGTCTATAAAATACTTAAGTATTTTTAATCAATTGTTTACCCATCCTCATTCTTGTAAACCCGAAAAAGGGGCGACGGGAGAGCGAAGCCCCCTGTATTAGAAAATAATGAATCTGTCCCTCCCCTACTCTAACCTGGATAAGTTCGTTAGGTACCTTTTATCCCTTAGATCAGGAATAGAAGTCCCGCGCAGCGGGGCTTCGTCGACCGGTTCCTAGGACCGTATCCGTACTGATGACTAAAATTCTTTGGACAACAGGGTTGGGTGGTTTAAGGGAGGGTTAAGTTTAAGGAAAATATTTTTTTAAAGGTAGTTAGTTTTAGTACATTAAATAGTAGGATCATCACAATTTTGCACAATTATTATTCGATACATATACATTAGACACGAAAATCATTAGGACAAACGATATTTAGGAACAACCAAGTTAGGATCAACAATTTCGGCAAAACAAAAATATGTGCAACAATGTTTAGGCCATTCATTTTTCGGCGTAAAGTTGGTATGAGACAAATTTTTTGAAATGAAAAAATTATGCCACCCGATATAGACCCAAAATGTATTCCAACCTTTTTAGGGTTCCGTGGTAAACGAGGAACCCTTATAGTTTCGCCATGTCCGTCTGTCCGTCTTTCCGTCTGTCCGTCTGTCTGTCCGCAGCATAGCTCATAGGACGTTAGTATAACAAATTTGCAATTTGGTACAGGTATACCTACATATCAGTCACACCAAAAAAGAAAAATTCGGGTTACAAAAGAGAGTTTTTTTTTGTAAGTTAACGTTTTCGGAATTAACCGCTAAACACAAAAAATATTTCTTGCCCCATGGTCCGCTGGATGCGGGTAACGCAGGAGCGGTCATTGTGGCAATCGCAATCTTTGGGAGAGGCCTATGTTCAGCAGTGGACGTCTTTCGGCTGATATGATGATAATGATGACATTACGATACAAGTGTGAAAAAAGTAAAGGTTGGCGATAAAAGAAAACACGACCGAAAGGAATGTTTTAAATTGACACGAGATTTTAGGGTTTCGTAGTAAACAAGGAACCCTTATACTTTCGCTACGTCCGTCTGTCTGTCTGTCTGTCTGTCTATCTGTCTGTCTGTCCGCAGTATAACTAAGTAACCGTTAGAAGTAGAAATTTGCAACTTTGTATAGTGTACATATTAATCAGGCCGATAAATGGATAGAATAATATACAAGGTGATCCTATTAACTATGTGTATTGGACATTAGGAGGTAAATGCCCATAATCACCACGCTGGCAAAAGGGTTGGCGATCGCAGTAGTTTGTCCACTGTGACGATGCTGTGCTGCTGCTGCTCATCATCAATCTTCTATAAAGAAATAGTTATTTGTTGTACAAGGGTGCAAAGTGCAAAAACACGAGCAAGCGAAAGGATTACATAGTTGAACAACGAGCGAAGCGAGTGGTTTTAAAATAGAAACCTGAGCGTAGCAAGTGTTTTAACTTACGAGAAGTAAAATACATTTGCACTTGTGTGTAACACAAAACTTTTCCCCTCACTATAGCGAGGAACAGGAGGTTTCTGATTTGAAAGAAAAAAATTGAGGATATACTTCATGGTAGCAAAAGTGCTGAACCACCACAATGTTTTCTTTTTTATCTTTTAATTTCCAAGTTTTGCCCATTCAAAGTTAAGAGTGGGGTCAAATTCCTACTTGTACAAAATCAGACCTAACTTTTTTTCTATAAGAGGTAACGAAATAATTATTACTTTGTCATTATATTTTCTAAATGCAGTTAGAAATACGTGGTTAATTTTTTTTTGGGGTAATTAACGGACATGATTCAAATTTTTACAGTCAATTTCAATCGCCTGGATTTAATTCAATATTTTCTCATTGAATTCATAGGCATTTAAAAGTTTAAGGTCATATTTATATTGTAATCTGCATAAATATAACAAGAGAAAAAATGCACTAGATGAGTATATGAAAATAGGCAAAACAGCAAACAGCCAATTTTTTTTTTCGAAATCTAATCAAAGAAGATATCATCTATAATTTATGATTAAAATAAAAAAAATATTTTATCTTCCACATTGATTTTTTTATCGTCAAACATGAGCATTTTCGAATGTCTCAATTTTCATTTATATTTTTCTATTACAAGTAGTTGCTCTAACACATTTATATTTATTTTACAAGATGAACACGGCAAGTACTTTATTTTTTTGAATAAAATTATATTTGATATGCACCAGGGTTGGCTCAAGACCCAATTGAAAATATAATGACAAAGTAATAATTATTTCGTTACCTTTTATATAAAAAAGTTGTCTGTTTTTCCACAATTAGAAATTTGACCCCACTCTGAATTTTGAAAGGGCAAAACTTGGAAACTAAAAGATAAAAAAGAAAACTGGTGGTGGTTCAGCACCTCTGCCACCATGAAGTATATCCTCAATTTTTTTCATTCAAATCAGAAACCATGCAGCACACTCGATTTGTTGATTTCACCTGGAATGACCCTTTACTATTATTTCGTTAGGTCGGTTGGTCTTTCTTGAGTAAATTTATTATGATTTTTTAACACTTTTTTTCCTAAGTTTTCAGCTTTGTTCAAGTGGGGAACAAAAGAAATAAACGAACACTGACGTCGTTTATACCAAGAAAGAAAATAAGCTATGTGCGTTACAACCCGCAAATGCGTACCCGCTACGTATATAAGCCCCTAATATTTCCATTTGCAAGTATAAGTATTATTTTTTATATATAGGTAATATATACCCGCTACGTATACATATAAGCCCCTAATATTTCCATTTGCAAGTATAAGTATTATTTTTTATATATAGGTAATATATACACCGTGTTTTTATTGATTTCCGTTAAATTGGACAGGTTACTTGGAACATTTATAGAAGTTGCCTGGTATATCGCCTTTTGTTAATTTCGAAAAAAACTATTTTTTTTTTCGTTTTCATACATAATAATTGTAATGGTAAGTGTGAGAGAACCTTAAAAATAAGATTTCGGGCGACTGACGGCTGCTGTGAAGGCACATGTCAAAATAAGTAACATTAGGATGTAATAAAGGTTGCAATACACTTGTTCAGTCATTAAACTTATTTTTTAAATAACTCAATAACAGTAAGTGTTAAGACACTAGTTTCTTAGAGAAATAGATCATTTTTGACCTAAATAAGCTTCCCTTTAATTTAACGGAAATCAATAAAAACACGGTGTAGACAGGGTAGAAATTATTTTTGGGTAAGTGAGGGCAGCTACCACATCCAGAGTAGCTATGCGAAAATGGTCTTATAAGACTTTCCTCGATTTTAAATTAATGAAAATTGGCGTTTACTGATTTTGGAAAAATCATACAGGTTGCGAGAAAATTGTCCTTTTTAACAAACTTTTTTTGATGCCAATCGATCCTGTTTCTGTTCAGGATCAAAACCTTGTATGAGACCAAAAAAATGTATGGCTAGAAAAACCGCAAATCGAGATAATGAATGTAGCTAATGTTTCCACACAGTATTATTGTCATTTAGCATAGGAGGTATAATTATCGTGACATATGATGTAATTAGACTTTCACTTTTTTCCATAGTAAATGTAACTATGAAAACAGTTTTCTTGAAATTTTGGCTTTTTTATACATTGCTATAAGTTGACCCCTAAGAAACTATTGGTACTAGATACGAATGGAATCGATTAACATAAAAAAATTAAGCGTGAAAAAATATTTTTTAGTACCGATGGTGTATTTTTTGGTGTATGGTGTATTTTAGTGGGTCATTTTACGTCAGGTCCAAAACTTTGGAGGGCCATCTGTACTAAAAAACGTCGTAGGAGACACGTGCAAAAACGAAATTCGTAACTCGTGTCGATTCAAAACACTCCCTATCGGTCGTGTTTTAAAACATCGCCACTCGTTTCGAATTTCATGTTTTTCGCACTTGTGTCAAAATGTACTATTTTAACATTCATACAAATTGTATGGGGATTTTAAATCTCGATTTGCGGCTTTTCTAGACGAAAACTTTTTTTGGGTCTATACAAGCTTTTGATCCTGAACAGAAACAGGATCGATTTTTTTCCTAGACTGTAGACGTGTCCCAATGCTGGGCATATGTCTCTCCCTCAGATCTCCACAGCTCCCGGTTCGGTGCCAAGTCTGGCCAATTGTTGGCGAAGGCGTCCAGGTCGTCCTGCCATCTCCGCCTGGGCCTGCCTCGTCCCCGCCTAGTTTGCGGCATCCACTTGGGGGCAGTGTCGTCGTAGATAAAATATATACGTGATAATTTTAATTGTCAATGGTAATGAAGTTCGTCTATAAAAACTGTGTATATTTATATTATATTTTTTATTTTTTTATTCACAAGTACGTTTGCCATCAATTGCACTTGAAATTTATTTTTAAAATGGATCTTTTCAAATAGGCAATGAGTCCATATATGTATACTTCAAAGGCAGGTAATAGAAACTTCAAAGATAGGTACTCTCTTTTCAAAATGGCAGATAATTTTGAATATAACTTAGAAATAGAAGAGGTACTATTTTTTCACAAAAGGTAAAACAATGCAATATGAATTGATCGAATTCAGGATCTGGTCCCGCTATTATTATGGTTACTGCGAAACCCTCTCGACGTTTTTATCAAAATCAGATAGATTAGATAATTATTCAATACGGGGGCTGCATAATTAATGAACAATAGTATATTTAGTAGCAGTATTCCGCCCACGCGAAGCCGCCGTAGCTAGTTATGGAAAATTACTTTATTTCCACAACATAATGTTATATTTATAAATGTACCTTGTGTAATAATAATAACATTAATAACAATGATAACCTCGTGCGAAACTAAATGGCGGGACCAGATCCTGTATTCGATCGATTCATATTGCATTATTTAGTACTGAATTAGTACTATTTGGGACCAGTTGTAAAATAATTTGTACCTCTTCAATTTTAAAGTTATATTCAATCAGTCTGGTCCCGCCATTATAACGTTATAATGGCGGAACCAGGTCCTGAATTCTGTCGATTCATATTGCATTATTTAGTACTGAATTGGTACTATTTGGTACCTTTTGTAAAAAAAGTACCTCTTTTAAAGTTATATTTGAAATAGTCTGGTCCCGCCATTATAACGTTATAATGGCGGAACCAAGTCCTGAATTATGTCGATTCATATTGCATTGTTTAGTACTGAATTGGTACTATTTGGTACTTGTTGTAAAAAAATTAGTACCTCTTCCATTTCAATAATTTTATTTCGAATAATTTGGTCCCGCCATTATAACGTTATAATGGCGGAACCAGGTCCTGAATTCTGTCCATATTCTGTCGATTCATATTGCATTATTTAGTACTGAATTAGTACTATTACCTCTAATTACTAATTTTTTTACAAGAGGTACTGAATTAGTACCTCTTGTAAAAAAATTAGTACCTCTTCCATTTCAAAATTATATTTGAAATAGTGTGGTTCCGCCAGACCATTTGAACCAGACTATTTCCCGCCATTATAACGTTATAATGTCGGGACCAGACTATTCGAAATATAATTTTGAAATGGAAGAGGTACTAATTTTTTTTTACAACAGGTACCAAATAGTACCAATTCAGTACTAAACAATGCAATATAAACCGACAAAATTCAGGACCTGGGTCCGCCATTATAACGTTATAATGTCGGGACCAGACTATTTCAAATATAGCTTTGAAATGGAAGAGGTACTATTTTTTTTACAAAAGGTACCAAATAAGGACTGTTCATTTTACTAAGAGGACACACTTAAACGTCTATTATACATCGGTTTTAAAATCGATCGATGAACAGTTTACAGCCATGAAATTAGCAAATCCATCTTTTTGAATTGATATAATTATGTTTGCTTTTCAAGTATCCATTAATATATCTGATAAGACATATTCAATTTGATAATCGTAAATTGATTCTGCACAATGGTGTACAGAAAAATATTCACTGTGAAAGATTGCAAATATCTAGGAAATTTTAAATCGACGTTATACTAAATCATTAAACAATTTAGAGAGTGTCATATGCTTGAAGATTCACCGATGTCTAAACACAGAAATCTTAGTTGCATACCTTAAAATTGGCTATTGAACTTTACGTCGTTTCACTAAAAAAGTATGGAATTTTCGCATTTTGGTGGCCCACAAAAGGTACCTAAAATATGATAGTAATGACATTACCGCAGTCCTAATACTGTCATGCTGTCGTAGAAGAGTATGTGCCCGAGTAGAAAATCATAAAAAAAAAAACAATTTCGGGAAGAACGCCCTTGCTTGCCGGGCAATTTGATTATATGGTCTTTTAACTGCTTCCTATTTCGCAACAGGGCCAAGTTAGCGGGAATATTTATAGAAAATATTGCATCCAAAATCGGTTCTTTGATGTCTATCGAAGACATAGTATCTCTCACTGGTTATTTTGGTCTGATTTGGCAAGGGCACATCATAAGGGTCAGACATTAGAGCTATTTAATTAAATAATCATAGAATTTGTTTAAAAAGACGACATCCATAAAATTGTCTTCATCTTCATCCTATACATATAGCGGCAATGGCCTATTGTGAAGATACACTTAAAAAATGATAGACGTAAGCTCTGAAATGGAATTCGAGATCAAAAATGTAAACAATCTATGACAATGACATGACATTACAAAGTCAATGTTAAAGTGACATTCCAGGGGTATAAAACGTTTTATATCGAATGTAGTTTTTAACACCTTTGTAAATTAACGTCGCATTTTGAGATAGGTTTTTTATTTTATTTTATTTAACACTTCACTTACAACTATTCTTACAGGTACTAAACCTAAGATAATGTTTTATGTGTAGATGTAGATACGCGAAAGTCAAAGTATGTTCGAAACACAAAGTATCACAATCGTTAACATACTTTTGGATATGACAATAAAAAACATACATCTGAGTGTCGACGGTTCCTGATTACAAAAATAAAACCTAGAAAATTTGCTAGAATGATGTAAATAATCAACATAATCAATGTTTGAAAACGAATGTCGTGTTACTTTAATCTTTAGGATAGTCGGGGAACGAATTTCAGTCTTCATCTTAGTTACGATCGAATCCATTTCGATTAAAATATGAAAAATTATTGATTTGTAGGTAAAAATACTAAAATCTGTATACTTTGTAATGCTACATTTTAGGAGTCAAAATTCATAAAACAGTCATTTGGTGCACCCTCTTGTTTTGATTTTTGAAGTATAGTTGGTGAAATATAAATTGGTAGCTTTCTACCTACATTATAGTAAAACTAAACGTTCAATTTATATTTCTCGAACTATACATAGTTATAAATGCGAACCCTCTTAAATGGTTCTTAGTCGAGTTACCGTATTAAATTACGAATAAACTAGTTATTGTTATAACTGCGAACCAAATGTTTAAGATTTCTTATCATTGCCAGTAGTATAAATTAAACACCTTACATTTTATTAAAAGTACCGAAATATATCATTAAAAAAATTATATATTTCGCTTAATGTTTTGTGTTAAAACTTTGTAAAATATTTAAAAATTCTGCGTACCGTCAGTGACGGTAAATACGCATTTTTTATAAGTATTTGAATGATTTTAGATTACCCCCTTCTCGTAATTATTTTTTTGTGGTGGTATCCCATTTGTTTACATTTTTGATCTCCAATTCGATTTCACACCTTAAAACTAAATCATTGAAAAAATTCAAACATGTATAGTTCGCAACTAGTTATAAAATGTCAAAAAGTAGTTTGCAGAACATAAGTTTCGTGGCCAAACAGTAGTCTAAAAATGTAGTTGCCGATAATTAATATATTAAATTGAGACATTACTTATTATTTGTCTATTTTTAGTTAAATAATTATTTCACAAATAAAAATAAAATATGATAAAAGAAAATAATATTTACGTA